>CAUYTI010081937.1:0-16061 GCA_963575145.1 Galago senegalensis
GGCGCCTGTGGTCCCAGCTACTTGGGAGGCGGAGGCAAGAGACTCGCTTGAGCCCAGGAGTTGGAGGTTGCTGTGAGCTGTAATGCCATGGCACTCTACCCAGGGGGAGAGCTTGAGGCTCTGTCTCAAAAAAAAAAAAAAGACACATAATGCCTTGATCCAAACAGGATTTGGGCTTTCTCAAGGCCGGGTTTCAATCTTTTAAAGTCTTTATGAGGCCTGGTGTAATATCAACTAAAAACCAGTACCATTCCTTCACTTTTAATCTCAAAAATAACCATAAATCTGCTAAAAGATCTATTCCAGGGGTCCTCAAACTTTTTAAACAGGGGGCCAGTTCACTGTCCCTCAGACCATTGGAGGGCTGGACTGTGGGCCCCAGGATAAGTCAGCTGCTTGAGCAGGACAGGCAATGGTGGCAAAAACACCCAGCGGGCTGGATAAATGTCCATGTGGCCTGCGGGCTGTAGTTTGAGGACGCCTGATCTATTCAGTTCTTTAGCTTCCTGGCTGCCACTTTTTGGTTGGCTCCCTTCAAACTATGTCACTTAGAAATTGGCAGTTGCCTTTAAAAAAAAAAAAGTAGCTCAGATTAGTGGGGTCTGTTTTCTGTCTATCCCTTCTTAATTAGTCCCTCAATTATCAGCTCTCTCAGTAGCAATGAACTTCACCTTTTACTTTGCCATTCCCCTGAGACTATCCAAAGCTGTTTGTGGATCCTTTGCCTTTTGGCAGCTGCTTTCTGCCTGGCTTCTTTACCTTTCTCCCTGGACTGCTCAGAAATCAGAAAAAAGAAGGAAAAAAAATCAGAAAAAAGTCTCCAGGAAAAAAGCAAAATAAATGTTGAACTCACCTTACTGAGTTTCTTTCCGCTCATAAATCTTGGTCACTTTACAATGGCTTCAAATAGACTCCCCCCCCCCCATCTAGCTTTTTTTGAAGTTTTCAGCTTGCTTGGGTCTGCTATAAGCCAGTTAACAATACCTAAATTTGGGTTTGGTTTCTGATTATATCTTTTTTAACAAAATTGATATTTCAAGGTGTTTAGAAAGAATGATAAATTCTCTTATTTATTAAAAGTAAAGAACACTTTCTTTTGGCTCAGGGTCCATAGCACAGTGGTTATGGCACCAGTCACATACACCCAGGCTGGCGGGTTCGAATCCAGCCTAGGCCAGATAAACAACAATGACAACTGCAACAAAAAATAGCCAGGTGTTGTGGCAGGCGCCTGTAGTTCCAACTACTTGGGAGGCTGAGGCAAGAGAATCGCTGAAGCCTAGGAGTTTGAGGTTATCTCAAAAAAGGGAAAAAAAAACCCAACAACACTTTCTCATGCTAATATATCAGTAAATCTCTGATCCATTTGAGATTTATCTTATGTAGAATGTCAAGAACAAATCTTGGGCATCGCCTGTGGCTCAGTGGGTAACGGTGCAGGCCCCATATACCAAAGGTGGTGGGTTCAAACCCAGTCCTGGACAAACTGCAACAAAAAATAGCTGGGTGTTGCGGCAGGCACCTATAGTCCTAGCTACTCAGGAGGCTGAGGCAAGAGAATCACCTAAGCCCAAGAGCTAGAGGTTGCTGTGAGCTGTGACGCCACAGCACTCTACCGAGGGTGACAAGCTAAAATTGTCTCTAAAAAGTAATAAAAAAAGAATAAACCTAATTTTTTTTGCATATTGTTATTTCATCTAATAGCATTTTTTTCTAATGCCATTATTTAAAAGTCTATACATTCCCCCACTGAATTAAAATGTCTTTATTGTATATTAAAATTTCATGTATAATTTAATGGAATTTCTATTTGGTTTTCTCACTTATTTTTTCCCATCTTTTTGCATGTATTTTTATAGGCTGTCTTAAATTCTTTTAGAACAAGATTATGGTTAATTGAAATTAAAAAATATAATGGAGGAAAGATGGATGAAATTTTCTTAAACCAGAGAAGAGAAAAAAAATTTTTTGTGACTCAAAATTCAGATTCATAAAAGTTCTTTTAATGACTAAACACACACAAATATACATACCTCCAAAAGCAAAGTAAAAGGATGAATGAAAAACTAATCAGAAGCAAAACTTTAACAAAGGGTTTCTAAAATTAGAGAAGACCAGCAATCTGATAGAAAAACAGACATGTGATATAACTACACAAATCACCTAGAAAAAAAATGGTCCTTTAACAGACAGGTTATGAAAAGAAGCAGTAGAATAGGACAGTGAAAAAGATAGAGAAGTAACAAACAGAGTTAAGAAAAGAACCAGAAAGGACTGATATCAACAACAGGGAGGTCATAATATTAAAAATGGCCGAGGACGTGTACAAAGATAAGGAAAGAAAAAAGGCTACTGTATTTGATGCCATGAGAAGTCACTGACAACCCACTACCAAATAATTTTAGAACAAAACATTTTAGAGATAAGGAGCAACCTCAAGTTAATTTATCCTAACATGCTCTTTTTTTTTTTTTTTTTAAATAAATAGAAGTGAAGGCCAGGCATTGTGGCTCATGCCTGTAATCCTAGCACTCTGGGAGGCCAAGGCCGGTGGATTGCTCATGCTCAGTAGTTCAAGATCAGCTTAAGCAAGAGCAAGACCCCAGTCTCTATTAAAAACAGAAAAAACTAGCTGAGTGTTGTGGTGGGTGCCTGTAGTTCCAGCATCAGGAAGTTGAGGCAAGAAGATTGCTTAAGCCCAAGAGTTTGAAGTTGCTGTGAGCTATGACCCATGGAGCTTAACCCAGGGTGACAGAGTGAGACTCTGTCTCAACCGATCAATATAAGTGAAGAAAAGTGAATGGCCTACGTCCATACAGTTAGCTACCAGCAGATTTCAGACTCGAACATGTTCATTTTCACAACAACAAAAACCTACTAGGTTTAATATAAAGGGCAAAAGCCAGACTGCAGGAGTATATTATTTTTCCTACAAAACGTTCTGCTATTGATGCACTCACGCCTCACCCATCCGCATGCTGTGGGATGATCAAGTGAGTGTGTCTTAGTTTCCTTATTTCACCAACAAAGAAACTGAGGCATGCTTTGCTTAAAGTCATAGAATAAATATGCTGGAAAGCCAGAGGATGACTATTGGGTCAGTGCTTTGTTTTGCCAAGACCATTCTGAGCATTACTTTCTTCTCAGAGAAGAGGAAATAAGATCAGGACAAAGACTTAAGGTAAAAAGCTTCTAACCCCACATCCTCACTGCAACCAACCACTGAAGAACCACACACAGTAACAACCCTCTACTAAGTCATCAGAATCTTCACGATAAACAATATTCCCCTTTTGAATGACTATGGTGCTCTGTCTGGCCCTTAAGTAAAAATTATCTTTACCTAGTCATTTGCGGCTTTGTGAACTCCCACGTTTGAAAAAGTTGAGATACAGCCTATTGGTATGAATTCTCCTGCCACCTTCAGGTTGATCTGGTCAGTCAAAGTAGATGCGATGTGAGGAAAAGAGCCAAGCGAGCAAGGCTTTCCTTGTAGTAATGAAATGGCTAATCAGATACAGTAGTATACAAAGTTGATGCTTATTTACTCAAGTAGCAGTTTCCTGTCATAAAATGTATTCTGGAGAAAGCAACCTTATGTTCATAAGCTCCTAATAAAATAGGAAACTGTCTATTCCTACCTCCTCAGGAAAAAAGTGCTGAAGTCTTCCAGAAACTTCCTAGAGTTGAAAGAAGAAATATCTGCCTATATACCATAAGGTCTCAGATCACAAGCTATTCCCTCGCCATGTCCTTTCCTTTCTTAGTTTATCCTGCACTAAACAAAACTGTCTGGAATTCATTCTTTAAAGGTTTATTTATGGTACATAGAGACTGTTTATGTGAAGCAGGGTATTTGCCTATTTCCCTCTTGGGACAATGTTTAAAACTACAGGGATATTTCCCTCTCTGGCACTTTCTGAAATACAATTAACAATACTGGATCTCTTTTCCTTTTAACAAATCTGGTTTTTATTTAGGGAGGGGAGGAAAAAAGTAAAGGATCTGAAGTTTCCCAACAAATTATTTCAAGCCTTGAGAAGACAGTTTTAGGCTTTTTAAATAGTGTCTTTGTTTGAAATTCCCCCTTACCCCCACCCTCTCACTCTGACCATTAAAATGTGGGTTTTCTTCCAAACTAGATTGCTCAATTAAAGCCCTTCTTTTGTAATACCCCAATGCTCTAAATGGAAAAAGGGCTGCTGTAGGCCACCTTGTGAAACCTTTTAAAGGCTCCTGGCTGCTTTTGATCTTAAAAAAACCAAAACCACATATAAACTACCTGGCGTTTTCAATGTTACTGCGCCACTCTCTAGCATGCAAACCTGGGAGAATAATGGAGAGAACAAGGAATGGGGGAGGAAGGCTCTCCTGTCTCTGCATTTGTGAAATGGGACTATTATCTCCCCTTTCTTCATCACAGAGTAAGGAATCCAATTGAGATAGCAGATGTGAAACTGCTTGGAGTCCTTTGAACAGACACTATATCTGGCAACAATGTACCCTCAGTGTAAACCTGAAGAGACTTCCCTCTGAGATTTCTGACAGCCTCACTTCTGGCCTGGAGTCAGGAGAATCAAGATAATTATTCCTTCAATACCAAAGACACGGTTACCTTTTAGTCAGACTCTTGTGATTCTTGTTCAGGGATAGGACTACATTTTCTAAGCATATACGTTTAGCCATTATATATTCAGTTAAAAGAGCATATTGCCCTTTCTAAGAGCTACTAATAAAGGCATATTACTCTGTTAGAAAACTCTTCGAATAAATGACATTATTTTATGAGTCCCAGACTCCACTAGGAGAACTCAAGACACAGTAAAACAGTACCTTCCACAAGCCGAGAATTAACTCTGAAGCGCCCTGCTGGAAACATCACCTTACTGCATTCAGGACGCCCTCCCCACACCTCGTAATGTGGCTGCTCCATTTAATTTTTTTTAACAATGATTTGAAAAATGCCTGGAAAATGTTCCTTCAGTACGGTTCCAGATGAAACATTCAACTTAAGTGATTCCAGTTTACTGTACGCAGAATACACCCATAAGCATCAATACCAGCTAACCAGGGGAACAGAGGTACCTCAACTGCAGAAAATCATACAGATTTTGCCAGGCTGGGTAAGTTTTCTGCTGGGAGTAATTTGAAAAGAATAGGTAGGTATCTGTGTTTCTTAGTAATATGATTTTAAAAATAAGAAGTCCTCAACTCTCAGGAAATGCTTAACATTGGTTTGTTGGGCGAGTGCCAAGTGTTCTGGGAGAATATACACTTTATCAAATAAACCCACTGCAAAGGGTCACACGTGTCAAGTGGATACTTGTGGATATTAGTAAGATAGTGGTTTTCCCATGGTTTTCCCCTTAGTCCCACGCTAATTGTAAGTATCTTCCATCTCCTGGGAAACATGAAATTCAAGCAAATTAAGCAGACAGGACTGTGAGTGCAGAAGGGCACCCGTACTATTTTGGGATAGTGGCAGGAGTAATTAGTGCTTGCCAGACTTGAGCAGCACTCCCAGCCACTGTCCCTAGCTTGCCACCACAAAGAAACAGTCACTCTTGTCCTACCTTTATCCAAATATGATTTGATGTTTACCAGACTACTGTCTCATTACCTGTAAGTCTATTTCAGAAGTTGTGAGTTGGCAGACCATGGGCCTCATGAGGCCCACACATGGGTTTTGTTAGGCCCACAAGGTTTAAAACAAAAAACAAAAAAAACTTGAATTGGTTGCCAACGTTTAAAAAACAGGAGATTCCACATAAAAATCCAGATTTCCGGCTTCCCTTTAAAAATCTGAAGATCTGGATTGGTACCTGTAGCTCAGGGGTTAGGGTACCAGCCACATACACCAGGGATCGCAGGTTTGAACCCAGGCCTACTAAACAAGAATGACAACTACAACAAAAAAATAACTGGGTGTTGTGGTAGGTGCCTGTAGCCCCAGCTACTTGGGACACTAAGGCAAGAGTGAGGCTGCTGTGAGCTGTGACGCCACAGCACACTACCAAGGGCAACACAGTAAGACTCTGTCTCAAAAAAAAAAATCTGAAGATGAAAAA
This sequence comes from Galago senegalensis, assembly GCA_963575145.1. Lineage (NCBI taxonomy): Eukaryota > Metazoa > Chordata > Mammalia > Primates > Galagidae > Galago > Galago senegalensis. Next base: position 6,069 of record CAUYTI010081937.1, read on the forward strand.
TCTGAATGTGAACACTGGGTTTACATTCCGCCATGACAAAAAGCAGCTGGAGCCAAGCGGCTGTCTCTTCCAACAGACGGAGTGTGTGCTCTCGGTCTGCCACCGCCCGCTGTGCTACTCACTGGCATTGCTAGCACAGCCCATGCAGGCAGCTGAAGTTAGGGGCCCAGATTTATTCCTTCTCCACTCCTATCTCTAGCTGTTCCTGCTTAGAAAGAGACATTATCTCGTAGCATCTTAGACGAGGTACCACAGAAATCATCTTCAAGTGCAATAGAGAAAAAACTAGAACCAGTAGGTACAAGCTACAGGCAGATTTTGACTCCAAAAAAAGACCTTCTTTTTTTAATAGTTTTTGGCCAGGGCTGGTTTTGAACCTGCCACCTGCCACATATGGGGCCGGCGCCTTACTCCTTTGAGCCACAGGCACCGCCCAGAAAGACTTTTTTTTTTAAGAGACAGGGTCTTGCTCTGTCACCCAGGCTAAAGTGCAGTGGTGCCATCACAGTTCACTGTATCCTCCCAGCTCCTGGGATTGAGTGATCTTCCCACTTCAGCCTCTCCAGTAGCTGGGACTACAGGTGTACCCCAACATGCCCTAACTTTTTAAATTTTTTGCAGTGACAAGAGTTTCACTATGTTGCCCAGGCTGGCATCAACCTCCTGGTCTCAAGTGATTCTCCTGCTGCAGCCTCCCATAGAGCTGGGATTATAGTTGTGAGCCATTGAGCTGGCCAGAAAAGACTGTCTAACCATCACCTGGTTCCACTCCCACTCCTACCAGTTACTACCTGGCTAAACAGGTTTGAGTAACAAAACACTTTGAATTTTAATTTCTCTGTCTACTGAGCAAATGCATCAGTGAGGACTCACACATTAAAAATTCTCTGATTGCTTATGTTCTGGGTGGCAACATGTATGGTGAAAAAATATAGACGTTAGGTCAGTTAGGCTTGCATTTGAATCTCAGCCCTCTCCTTTACTTAAAATACATTTTCTTGTTAAAAATGAACATCATGTTCAGGCTGAACCTATCAAGGAAGTACGAAGGTGGGCAAAGCCACACCCAGCAGGCACCTGGCTGAGTCTTCCTTAAGGGTGGTAGGCATCCTGGTAACAATCACTCAAGAAGAGGTGGAGAACTAGGAGGGACAGCAGTCTTACACATAATCGAAAGGTACGTCTAGGTTTTGGTCTTTCTCTTAGGTCTGGGAGCAACTTTAGGAAAGAGGATTTTTCTGTTGAGATAAGCCAGGAGATGAACAGAGAGTAGATGGGCTTTAGGTAACTGTGTTTACTCTCTTCGGCTACTCCTTCATCTTTAGCAAAGTCCTATTCAAACATTTAGAAAAAGACAGAAATATATGTGAGTCAATAATCCTTTTCAAAAAGGAAACCTATAGAAATATCTGCTATGAACAATGATGCCAAACAGAAAAGGCAAACAGTAAACGCTCTCATTGTTTTACAAGGAAAAGTCATTTAAAACAATTTATCCAAATATCAACTCACCTTAAGATCCAATGGCAGCTTATTGGAGGTAAATACACTTAGCTTGATCTGAGGAATGCTAATTTTGAGATTTTCAAAGTAGTATCGAATTGGTGTTCCACCTTGTTCAACTGTCTTTTCATGGAGGTTTTCATCATATTTTTCCACCTCTGGTACACAGGCAGAATTTAAAAGAAAAGGAATTTCCTTAGTCTCATGACTCAAATACTTGTATTCATATTGAGAAAAATTCATCAAAAAATGTAAATATCTATCAATTTCGTTTTTGAGGGTTCAGTAGGTAGATATTATTCTGATGTCATTTGTGTGTGTGTGTGAAAGTAGATCTGTTTTGTGTTGTTTATCAAAAAATCAGACTAGCTTAGTCTCTTAAGCCAGCTGTAACTGTAAGCCTGTGACTGTAAGCCAGCTAACAGATACCATCTGCAGAAAAAATAATCCAGGTAGGAAAGCCAAGGGTCACAGGTGTATCTGAGGGCAGTGGCTTTCTAGAAACTATTGTTGTTACTATTATTATCAGAAGTGATTTTCATAAGATGACTGAAATAAGGTTTAGAATGCAGTTTAACTCATAATGAATAATATTAACAATTAAGTAATGAATAGGAATGAAATGCAATGCCTGAAAAAGAATCAGCTGCAGGCTGTAAGCAACTGACATCACTATAAGCAGCACCCTCTCCCCAAATGGTGAACATCTACTTAAACAGGATGATCAAGGCAAAAAAAAAAAATTTTTTTTTTTTTTTGAGACAGAATCTCACTATGTCGCTCTGGGTAGAGTGCCGTGGCGTCATAGCTCACAACAACCTCAAACTCCTGGGCTTAATTGATTCTCCTGCCTCAGCCTCTGAAGTAGCTGGGACCAAGGGTGCCCACCACAACACCCAGCTATTTTTCAGTTGTAGTTGTCACTGCTGTTTGGCAGGCCAGGGCTAGATTCAAACCTGCCAGCTCTGGTGTATGTGGCTGGCACCCTAGCTGCTGAGCTACAGGCACCAAGCCCAAGGCAAATTTTTTACTTGCTATCTATCTCATGTAGCATGAAGGATTCACATGGGCTTGAACAGTGATGCTCTCTTAGCACTTGATGTTACACCCATATCCATTTGGGTAGCATATTTTCCCCTGGCTTCATGTGCCTTAGAAATAAAACCAGAGAGCCTGCACGTATCTACTTATCAAATAAATACATGGTGTAAGCTATTATCAGATCTACTCACAGAAAAAGGACACTGCGTCTTAGGCCTACCTAGCTGCACCTAAGGACACAGAAAGAGTTATGGGAAGGAGAGAAATGCTCCAGGAAAAGACAGACAAGGATTTTACAACCATCAATGTACCACGCTATGCTCAGGGATAAATTTCCATCAATACACCACACTATGCTCAGGGATAAATTTAGTAGAGTAATTCATGAGAAAACTTACAAGAAAATCATGTCCAACTAAATTTAAAGTAAAACTTCCCAGGAAGGTACCTAAACAGAATGGATACTGGCATATAAACTTGGAGTGGAAAACACAGCATTAAAGAAACAGAATCTTGCTCTTGATCCCAAATACTCTTAAAGCTTAAATTCTAAATCTGGGATAAAAAGAACCAAAACATTTCTCTTGCACTGTGTGTATGTATGTACATATGTTACACACGTTCCCAGTGACTCCTTTTCTCTAGACAGTACGGGCAGATAAAAATAAAAGTCTCCTTCTTATCATTTCTTCAGGCTCAATATTTAGTTCAGCTTCAAAAGACTGAGCATCATTTTTTTTCTGAGCTGTATACACAGCCCTAAAAAGTCCATCTAGAAGCACTAAAAACAGGAAGAGATTCCATAATGAGGAGCCTAAAATAGACAAGAGCTAAATTATTTCTGTAGCATTGCTGAAAAGTTAGGTTTTTCAACAGCTTATCTTACGCCCCTGTACAAAGAAGAGAGTAAAGTAACTAGAAATCTTTATAATTGCCTTAAGGCATAAGGGTATAGATATTGCAAGTTGATAAACTGAGGCTGGCCAATTTTATTTTCTCAACTAAAGGAACTGCTGAAGGGATTTCTGATTTTTGGCCCTGAGTCTGTTTAATAAACAAAGTTTAGGAAACCAAGTGTTAGCTAAATGACTAACATCATTTATGTTATTCTAGAACAGATGAATCAAAAAATGCAAAGCAGAGAGAAATAGTTTACTGCTTCCCAAAGGCTTACCTCAGGATATTCCAGGATACCAGAAGACTCTCTGAGCAGCTGTCTTAGTTCAGAGATACGACTTAAACAACCAAGTAATGGATTGAAAGAGAACAGCTAAAACACGAACTAGCTCAGATGGAGAAGTAGAAAGGAGCTTCTCAGGCATCCAGGGGCTACCTATTTTTATAGACTAAAAAACACCACCTTTGAGGAGGCACGCCCATAGCTCAGTTGGTAGGGCACCAGCCATATACACCGAGGCTGGCAGGTTCAAACCCAGCCCGGGCCAGCTAAAATGACAACTGCAACAAAAAAATAGCTGGGCATTGTGGTGGGCACCTGTAGTCCCAGCTACTTGGGAGGCTGAGGCAAGAGAATTGCTTAAGCCTAAGAGTTTGAGGTTGCTGTGAGCTGTAACACCACAGTACTCTATCCAGGGCAACACAGTGAGACTCTGTCTCAAAAAAAAAAAAAAAACCAAAAAAACTCACCACCCTTGGGCCAAATTCCCAGATAACGAATGCAGAACATCCTACATTACCTGATTCTGCTTGATCATAGCCAAAGAAATTCAGCAGCTTGAGGAGTAGTTTCTCTTCAATTTGTACTGTGAATCTCTGAGCCGTGATCATCAAGTGCTAGAGATAAAGAAATTGTGATTCACTGTGTGAACACCATAGGGAACTTTCATCTATGTCTAAGAAGGCTTCAGTGGCATGGTATACAGTTTCTTTACTCACATGACTTCATGATCATATTGCCAAGCTATTTCTGAATTATCTTTCCCTACAATTAACCCAAAACTCCAGAAGATGTTTAGTCAACAATTCACCACCCTAGTGTTTAGTTCCTGGGGCATCTGGGCCTCATTACTCAGGACTGCAGCTTCAGAGGAACCACACTGTGGTAGACGGAAGTTTATGGTGCAATGTTCGGATAGGTGGCAACAGTTTAAGGAGCTGTATAACTGGATCTGAGGGCTGTTTGTAGGCATGGTCCCATTGGCACTGGTGACAAACGACTAGAAGTATGGGAAGCAACCACTTAATTGGCTTCCACTTTTCCAGAGTTTACTACTGTAACAGCTTGTATGAGTACACAGACACCTCTCCTTTAGTAAACAGTGTGGTCACTCATAGAGCAGTTTGTCTGTCCCAAGGTCAGACTTCCTCATCTCCCTTTACCCATATTCAGAATCTCTGTATTTTCTTTGTTTGTTTTTGAGGCAGAGTGTGATTCTGTCACCTTGGGTAGACTGCCATGGCATCACAGCTCACAGCAACTTCAAACTCTTGAGCTCAAGTGACCCTCTTGCTTCAGCCTCCCAAGTAGTTGGGGGCTACAGGAGCCACAATGCCTGACTACTTTTTTCTTTTCTTTCTTTTTATTTTTCAAGACAGAGTCTCAAGCTGTCACCCTGGGTAGAGTGCCATGGCGTCGTAGCTCACAGCAACCTCAAACTCTTAGGCTCAAGCAATCCTCTTGCCTCAGTTTTTTTTTTTTTTTCCTATTTTTAGTAGAGATGGGGGTCTCACTTATGCTCAGGTTGGTCTCGAACTTGTGAGCTCAAGCAATACACCCGCCTGGGCTTCCCAAAGTGCTAGGATTACAGGTGTAAGCCACTGTGCCTGACCTCTTTTTTTTTTTTTTTTTTTTTTTTGCGACAGAGTGTAACTCTGTCATCCTGGGTAGAGTATCACGGCATCATTGCTCACAGCAACCTCAGTCTCTTGGGCTCAACCTATCTCCTTGCTTCAGCCTCCCAAGTAGCTAGATGGGAAGCCACAACAACTGGCTAGTTTTCTTTAGAGACAGGGCCTTGCTCTTCCTCAGGCTGGTCTCTGAACCCTGAGCTCAAGTGACCCACTGCCTGGGCCTCACAGAGTGCTAGGATTATAGATGTGAGTCACCACTCCTGGCTAAGTTTTTTCTCTTTTTAGTAGAGACAAAGTCTCGCTCTTGCTCAGGCTGCTCTTGAACTTCTGAGCCTTACAGTGCCAGGATTACAGAAATGAGCCACTGTGCTTGACCCAGGATTACTCTATTTTTAAGGAGATCTGTATCATGCCTGATTCTGACCAATCTAGAAGATGCTATACTTTCCTACAGTGACTTCACTCTGATGAACGCAGACTTTGGTCCCCTGGATTAAGTAGTACCAAACTATCACCTGCAAGGTCATTGAAAACACAATTGAGAAAATAAAGTGCCAAAAGGAAGAATCTTATAAATTCCTCTAAATAATCTATGAAGTCACATGTTGCCTAAAGAACTACTCCCATCCACACACCACACTGTTGCTCTGAGGGGTGGCTGTTGATAGAACAAATCAACCTTCTGGCACAGCCCTGACCTACTAGCTCCCCCTCCCTGCCACCAGCCCACCCAGATGTTGGTCAGTGCACTCTCCCCCAAACCCACATTGTAAATGTTGGTCAGTGCACTCTCCCCCAAACCCACCTTGTAAATGTTGGCCAGTGCACTCTCCCCCAAACCCACCTTGTAAATGTTGGTCAGTGCACTACCCTCCCAAGCCCACTTTGTAGAACTTGGTCACTGCACAACCCCCCCGCCCCACCTTGTAGATGTTGGTCAGCGCACTCCCCCCCAGCCCACCTTGTAGATGTTGGTCAGCGCACTCTTACTGGGGAACTTCACTGCGTTGACCTGCACAGCTGGGCCAGTGTCAATAACCTCATTCTCATTGCTCAGGGGAGTCACATAGAGCATGAAGGGCTGAGTGGTACCAATGAGCTGATTGTCTACCTAGGACGTAAAAAGACAGCAAAGCTAAAACAGAATCAGACAAGCTGCTCCATTTTCATTTTTTTTTTTTTTTTTGAGACAGAGCCTCAAGCTGTCTCCCTGGGTAGAGTGCCGTGGCATTACAGCTCACAGCAACCTCCAACTCCTAGGCTCTAGCGAGTCTCCTGCCTCCGCCTCCCAAGTAGCTGGGACCACAGGCCCCCCGCCACAACACCCGGCTATTTTTTTTTTTCGTTGCAGCCGTCATTGTTGTTTGGCGGGCCCGGGCTGGGGATTCAAACCCGCCACCTTAGGTGTACGTGGCTGGCACCTTAGCCGGTTGAGATATAGGCGCCGAGCCTGAATATTTTTTTTTTTTTTTGCAGTTTTTTTGGCCAGGGCTGGGTTTGAACCTGCCACCTCTGGCATATGGGGCCAGTGCTGTAGTCCTTTGAGCCACAGGCACTCCCAGAGGTTGAATTTTTAAATTTTGGATAATTCGTTTTTTTATTTGTATGTTTTATCACATTTAAAAACCATAGGCTAACTAATACACTTTTGGTTTCTAAAAAAGAAAGAAGCTCAGCTATATAGTTATTGCTGTGCATTAATTATTTTGTAATTACTTGAAAAATGTTTACTACCCCAAATCAAGAAATTTGAACTGAAGCTAGTGGAATTTGTAAAGTAGGTATATAGTAAGGATTTCCTGTTGTGCAAATGTCAAGTGGTACACTGAAATTTACATTTGTCTGAAAGATCTCCACAGTTGGTTATTTGAAGTAGCTCATAATCTTTATCAGAGGCACAGATCTTATCATTGGTAAAGAAGGTCCTGCCAGAGTATGCACACATTAAGGTCTAATTATTTTTCTGTTAATGGTAAGGAAACTTTTCCTGAAGGTTCGATTTTATTTTTCCATTCTTAGACTATATATATTCACAGAACTAATTTGAGAAGCCAAGGAAACATTCCACCTTGTTTCTAACCAAGTCATCAAAGTTGATGCTGGGAATTGGGTGGGTGTGGGGGTGGTGAAGAAGCAGCAGGTGTTGGGGATAGAATTTCTGAGGCACTATTGTTGGCCCTTTTCGAGTCAACTCTTTATACTCTGAACCGATTACTATTATTAGAGAGTCAGCTTTATTGTTTATTTATTTATTTTTGAGAGGTAGTCTCGCTATGTTGCCCTCAGTGGAGTGCTGTGGCGTCACAGCTCACAGCAACCTCAAACTCTTGGGCTTAAGGAACTCTCTTGCCTCAGCCTTCCAAGTAGCTGGGACTATAGGCTCCCACCAAAATGCCCTGCTTTTTTCTTGTTGCAGTTGTTGTTGTTTAGCTGGCCCGGGCCGGGCTTGAACCTGCCAGGCTTGGTGCATGTGGTAGGTGCTGTAATCACTGGTACTGGTGCCCAGCCAACCAGCCTTATTGTTAATAGAAGGAGTGATGTTATATAAGGGACTGGCAAAAAATGGCTGTGCAGCAGGTGTGTAGGGCCCTTTCTCCAACAAAATTTCTTGTTTCCATAGCTGTGAACTTGAAATAAGCCCTGGAAAAATGTACTGCATTACAGCATATGCAGTTTAATGAAAAAATAAAACAGTTTGTAGTTGAAAGGTATTACTGTTAATCATGTTTTATGAGATAATGCAAATTGTAATTTTTATGAAAGCAGTTCTTTTTTTCTCTTTTTCTTAGAGATAGAGTCTTTTATTTTTAAGGGAGAGCCTCAAGCTGTCCCCCTGGATAGAGTGCCGTGGCATCACAGCTCACAACAACCTCTTAACTCAAGGCTCCAGCAAGTCTTCTGCCTCTGCCTCCCAAGTAGCTGGGACCACAGGCGCCCGCCAGAATGCCCGGCTATTTTTTGGTTGTAGCCGTCATTGTTGTTTGGCGGGCTCTGGCTGGATTTGAACCCGCCACCTTAGGTGTATGTGGTTAGTGCCTTAGCTGCTTGAGCCACAGGCGCCGAGCCAGAGATAGAGTCTTAATCATGTTTTATGAGATAATGCAAATTGTAATTTTATGAAAGCAATTCTTTTTTTTTTTCCTTTTTCTAGTCTTATTTTGTCACCCTCGGTACAGTGCTATGGCATCAGAGCTCACAGCAACCTCTAGCTTTGTTTTTATGGGGCTGGCGCCCTACTTACTGAGCCACAGGTGCTGCCTTGAAAGCAATTCTTAATTTTTATTATTTTCTAGGAAATTTGATAAATGAAAAATTTTGATAATTAAGTGCTCTCTGACATTTCATAGATACTGAATTTTTTTTTAAGAGACAGAGTCTCATTTTGTCGCCCTTGGTAGAGTGCTGGGGCACTCACACTCTCACAGCAACCTCTAGCTCTTAGGCTTAAACAGTTCTCTTGCCTCAGCCTTCCAAGTACTTGAGACTACAGGTGCTTGAATTTTGTTTGTTTTTTGAGACAGAGTCTTACTTTGTTGCCCTCAGTAGAGTGCTATGGCGTCATAGCTTACACCAACCTCAAACTCTTGAGCCTACCAAATACCTGAGGCACCCACCATAATGCGTGGCTATTTTTAGAGACGGGGTCTGGCTCTTGCTCAGGCTATCCAGATGCTGGCATTACAGGTGTGAGCCATGGCTTTTTTTTTTTTTTTGGAGACAAGAGTCTTGCTTTGTCGCCCTTGATAGAGTGCTGTGACAACACAGCTTACAGCAACCTCCAACTCTTGGGTTTAAGCCTGGGGTTCTCAACCTGTGGCTCGTGACTCCTTTGTAACCATGAAAATACATCCTACTCATCAGATATTTACATTGCGGTTTGTAACAGTAGCAAAGTTATAGTTATGAAGTAGCAACGAAAATAATTTTATGTGGCTTGGTGCCTGTGGCTCAAGCTGCTAACATGCCAGCCACATACACCTAAGGTGGTGGGTTCAAATTCACCCTGGGCCCGCCAAACAACAATGGCTGTAGCCAAAAAATAGCTGGGCATTGTGGCGGGCGCCTGTGGTCCCAGCTACTTGGGAGGCTGAGGTAGGAGACTCACTTGAGCCCAGGAGTTGGAGGTTGCTGTGAGCTGTGATGCTACGGCACTCTACCCAGGGGGACAGCTTAAGGCTCTGTCTCAAAAAAAAAAAAAATTGTTGTTGGAGGTCACCACAACATGAGGAACTGTATTAAAGGGTGCAGCATTAGGAAGGTTGAAAACCACTGGCTTAAGCGATTCTCTTGCCTCAGCCTCCCAAGTACCTGAGACTACAGGCACCCACCACAACGCTCAGCTATTTTTGGTTGTAGTTGTCATTATTGTTTGGCAGGCCCGGGCTAGATTTGAACCCACCAGCTCCAGTGTATGTGGCAGGTGCTGCTGAGCTACAGCCACGGAGTCGGCTGGTTTTTCTTTTTTTTTTTTTTTTTGAGACAGAGCCTCAAGCTGTCCCCCTGGGTAGAGTGCCGTGGCATTACAGCTCACAGCAACCTCCAACTCCGGGGCTCAAGTGAGTCTCTTGCCTCCGCCTCCCAAGTAGCTGGGACCACAGGCGCCCGCCACAACGCCCGGCTATTTTTTGGTTGCAGCCG
>CAUYTI010081940.1:0-18102 GCA_963575145.1 Galago senegalensis
GCCTCCATTTATCTCATAGTAGAGTCAGACCACCCAGTCTGCCTTTAAAACCTGCCCCCTGGCTGGGCGCCTGTGGCTCAAGCGGCTGAGGCCCCAGCCACATACACCTAAGGTGGCGGGTTCGAATCCCCAGCCCGGGCCTGCCAAACAACAATGATGGCTGCAACCAAAAAATGGCCGGGCGTTGTGGTGGGCGCCTGTAGTCCCAGCTACTTGGGAGCCTGTGGCAGGAGACTCACTTGAGCCCAGGAGTTGGAGGTTGCTGTGAGCGTGATGCCATGGCACTCTACCCAGGGGGATAGCTTGAGGCTCCGTCTCAAAAAAAAAAAAAAACTGCCCCCTTCCATTTTCCTTCATGCTGACTCCTTGTCCCCAGTGTCACCTATGTTTTGCTCATCCTGTCTCTGCACCATCAGAGAAAAGTACTTCTTCTCCTAATCCAGTCCTTCCCCCGTGGGGTTTTTCCTTCCACACGCAACTCATAACTCCCGTCCTCCAGGCAGCCTTCCCTGATGAACTAACTGGCTGATTCTGAACTTGCCCTAGTCGTTTGCACTAGTTGATCTGTGCTGTAGTGACTATCACCAGGTTACTTTGCACCTGTAAGCATTATGCTAGTGGGGGGGGGTGTATAAGGTCTTCAAGGGCGGGACCACTTGTGACCAAGCATTTCCATCAAATGCCAGGCCTCACCCCTCTATCACCAGGCTGTAAATGTTCCGGGAACATCACTATGTTTTTAATGAACAGAAACATGAAATTTGGCCTCAAGCAGCCGGTGGAAGGTTTTCTGTCGCATCCTGTAAGTCTGTCCTTCAGAATAGCCTTTCAGAGCCACTTTAGAGGAGGGCACACCCTCCACTATGTCTTCCCATTTTGACCTTGTTTTTAACTGGAAATACTGCTCCCCAGCTGGGTCCTCACCTTATCCTCCAGCCTTAATTCCTAACACTTGGCTGTTTTCAAAAATTAGATCTACTCCTGAAGGATAAAAAATTTGCCTCTGGTGAGGATGCTCATAGCTGTACTGCAGGCTCTAAAGGTGATCCCCAAAGAGAAATTACCAGAATGACCCAGGCAACCGCAGCAGCAGCTGAATGCAGCTACCTTGGAAGGAAATGCCATGAATTGGAATAGGTTCTTTGTACTAAAAAAAAAAAAAAAAAAAAAAAGACAAGGTCACCCTAAAAAAAACACTCCTTGACTGACTGCCTCCCCAACCCACCTCAGGGGTTGTTTCATACCAGCCCGGCATCTTTAGGGAGCTAGGTGCCCTGCCAGGATCCTGCTCCATTTCCCCTCCATCTCACAGCCCCCTCTTCCCACACCCCTCTCAGCATCCTGCGGTTGGGGTGCCCTCCCTCTCCCTGTCTTTTACACACACACACACACACACACCCCTCTGATCTATCTGTATCTAACTGTATTTCTCTCTCCACCTCTGTCTGACTGTCCTCTGGTGATTCTCTACTCCCTTTTTCTGTAGCAATTTCTCTCCCTCTGATCTCTGTTGGGGCTCTGCCATGTCCTTTTCTTTCTCAGTCTTTCTCTAACTTCCATCTTTTTCCTGTTCTCTCCCCCACACTCCACCATAATTGCTCAGAACAGTCACTGCAGAGGGAGGATCTGTGGAAGTCTAGGTCAGCACCAGACGATTCTGGCATTTTCAAGAGAGCTCTGAATTGCTGCGTCCTGCTCACCCACACACAGCAAACACACTTATGAGCTTCCTCTCCCACCTGAGTCCCAGAGCTCCATCCTACTTTCTACAAGCCCTACCTGCCCCTTCTCACTGCCTCCTCTCCATCCTGCTCTCATTTCTTCCCTGTTCTGTCAGATATCTCTCCCTTCCCTCTCTGTCCCCTCAGCGCTGGCCCCAGATGGGTGTGTCTTTGGCTGTAGGTCCATGGCTTCCAGCTTCCCCCTGGGCCTGAATCCTTCTCATGTCTGTCTCTGCGTCTCTGCTGTGTGGGCGTCTCTGTCTTTGGGTCCTCTCTCTCTGCTCCCTCCTGTCTCTACGTCTCTCTCTCACTCTCCACTCGGCCAGTGTCTGTCTCTGTTCTCTCTGTGTCTCTCTCCATCTCTTTTCATCTCCAGGGTGCTGTGACCTACTCTGCCTTCTTGGTCCCACTCTGTCAGCCTTGGCTTGAATTTGCTGGGTCTTTCTGTCCCTGTCTGTGTGTCTGGCTCCCCCCTTGTCTGCCTCTTTGCCTTCCCGCAGTTGCGGGGACCGACGCGGAGGGAGGGGGCGGCGGCCCTTTGTGTGGAAGATTGACGGCGCGGCGCAGCCTCCGCAGCGCTGATTAGGATGCAGTGCGGGCTCCGACTGCAGCATTCTCACCGAACATTCTCCAGACTCCAAATGCAGATCCCCTCCCTGCCCTACCCAGGACTCTCCGGGTAGTATGGCTTACCCCTCCCCTCCCCAGCTCATACTGGGAGCCACTGGAAATTCTGGGAGGGCTCCGAGGGGCCCCTCCCTCACCCGGGTATTCACAAGTCTGTCACCTCCTAAGAAAAAAGGATTGAGGAGAGGTGGGAAACTGACCAGAAATGCTTTCCCGAAGGGCAGTGTGAACAGAAATGTGCCTGGGGGGGGGGTCCTCTCAGCATCCCCTGTGGAGAATATCCAAGGAACTCCTTGCTCTCCTCAGTCGGACAAGGAGTGGAGTGACAAGTCTAGGGAAGAGATGAGGCAGGTCTTAAAGTGCAGGAAGGGCAGCAGGAAACGTGTGGCATGTCCCTCTTTCTCTATCTCCTCTTGGCACCTATAAGCCTCCCCTGTACTTAGTAAGTTTTCAATTAAAAAAATATATATTGGTTCATATTTCATCAGTTCTCCAAAATCAATACCTCAATCAGTGGAACTCAATTTAAATATGCCTCCCCATTCTCCTCACCAGCTCGTCCTCAAAAACTCAGTATCTGCATTTCCTCTGCCAAACCTCCCAAGCACCCCAATAATCATTGGACCCCAGGTTCAAATCCCAGTCCTTCCAACCACTACTCCTCCATCATCTACCTGGTGCCCCTTCCCTCTCCCTGACACTCCCTTGCCCACCCGTGCAGCTTGGCCTGCTGGGTTTCTCCTCAAAGACAATCACTAATGAGCACTGAGTGCTGGGAAGGGAGGGCCAAGGGCAGCCTGTGGGTGGGAGGGGATTCTAGAGCTAGCAAATAACGAACCCTGTCAGCATCTGTCAAATATGCCATCTCCCTCCATCATCCCTGTCTCCTGCCTCCTGGCTCCTGCCAATCCATCTCCCTGCTGCGGCTGACTTACTGCGCTCAGGTGCAACTTCACAGAAGCCCAGATGAGCAATACCTGGTCTTCTCCAGACCCATTTTCTCCAGAAATGGCGCCAGACCCTCATTTCTTTGAAAACTCAGCAACCCTAGGAATACAGGGTTGTAGATGAAACCCAGGAAGGAAGAAGAGAAATTGCCCTTTTAGCTCAATCTCAGTCCCTTGTATCCACCGCCCATACCCTACAACCAGAACTTAAAACTTAAGGCAAAGGTATAGAGAATTAAAACTCAGGAAGACCTTCCCAGCTTTAAAGAAATCATGAATGCCTCCCAGGAACTAGGGAAACGGTAGAGGGGAAATTCTAGTGGAAACCCAAGGTTGCTTCTTGTAATAAACACAATTTCCACCAGGGGGCAAGGGGCGCAGCTCTGCCCATTCGCAGAGTCTTTTCAGCAGCGACCTGCGAAGGGCTTAGCAGCCACAGGAGGGCGGCAGAGAACACAGCTCGCTGCAGAGCCTGACGTCGGCCGCACAAGCTGTCAGCGTCCGCAAGGCCAGGCTGAGCTGCCGAGGCTGGAGCAAGAACTTATGAACTTCTGATTCAGGAAATCTTTCTTGAAACCCTCTCCAACAGCGTCCCTTCTCAGGCTTTCTAGCCCCTGAAATGGAATCATCAACCCAATCCCCCTTTCATGTCCTTGTCCAGGAGCACCCCAGCTGCTGGACCCCGTGGCTTTTCCTAGGGTCCCAGCTGATAATTGGATGGATAACTAGAATCCAGGTTTTCTTCCTAGTGCAGGGGTCTTCCCATTATGCCAGCTGCTGCTCCAGTAAAATCATGCTCTGCAGACCATCGGTTGTGATCTGGCTTAAAAAGATCACACCGGTGCTCCTTGTTGTGAAACGCCTGTTGTGATCTTTTTAAGCCAGATCACAACCGGTGACTTTAAAAAAAAACAATGCAGGAGGCACCTGTGGCTCAGTGCGTAGGGCGCTGGTCCCATATACCCAGCGTGGTGGGTTCAAACCCGGCCCCAGCTGAATTGCAACAAAAAAGTGCCCGGGTGTTGGGCCGGGCGTTTGTAGTCCCAGCTACTCGGTAGGCTGAGGCAAGAGAATCGCCTAAGCCCAGGAGTTAGAGGTTGCTGTGAGTGTGTGACGCCACAGCACTCTACCGAGGGCGATAAAATGAGACTCTGTCTCTACAAAAAAAATAAAAAAGAAAAGAAAAAAAAAACAATGCCTTAAGTGACATGGTTCCCCATGTTACATATATAACTAGGCCATGTAGGACTGTTAACCCAGAGCAGAGAAATGCACGCTGCAATCACCTTGCTGAGCAGCCCTCAACCTTAAGCTCACACAGGCCCTTTTGCCCCTCTCTTCTTCCCACTCTGTGAACCGCAGGAGGAACTGCTCTTCCTTTCTGATTTGTACTTCTCTCTGTATTTCCAGAAGTTCTTGAAGCCACACACAAGGCCCTTTGCCCGTTCTAACCTTGGTTCTTCGTACCGTAGCCCTTTACAAAAGGGAGAGAGAGGACCTGTGCACGTTCTTTGTTTTGGGGGGGGGGGTGTGTGCAGTTTTTTGGGCCACCTCCCTATATGGGGCCGGCGCCCTACTCCTTTAAGCCACAGGCTCTGCCCTGTGCATGGTCTTTGGCTCTCTCTTTCCAGGGATCCTCTCTCCTGGTCCCCTCACTGCTTCTTCCTTCCCCTATCCCTCCACTGACCTACTTACTCCTCCTCCAGATCCTTCTTGTTGCCATTGGCTCTCCTTTAACCACAAAAACTGAGCCACTGAGGGAGGTGAGTGCAGTAGAGAGGAGGAAAGGTAGGAGGGATTGGGAAACAACATGTCTGCAAGCCTGGAGAGGGCTCTGTCTCTCAGCTGGGAAGTTCTACTTTGATTCTGACCTCAGTCCTCTCTCTAATCCTCACTTCATCCATTCTCCTTGGAGCTAAAGAGCTAGAGAGAAGGTGAGAGTAACTGAGGAGAAACGGACCCACATAGGGGCAAATGTGCAAACTCATGGGCCAATGGGATGAGTGTGTATAATCACTTGTGCCCCATGCCACCCCTTCCTCATTGCCACTCCACACACGTACTCCATGCTGTCCTCCCTCCAGGACACTTCCTATAAACCAAGAGGATAAAAGCCTCTCAACCTCTCAAACACCTTATTCCAACTTTCATCCTTCAGGGGAAAACCCTCCACCTCTTTCCCTCCTCCCAGCGTCCTTGTCCACTCTGGTTTTTGAGATTTCTCTCTAGACTCCCTGGGATGCAGCCCCCACACACCGTCCCCATAATCCAAGAGGCCTCAGAGTTTCCTCCCTGCAAAGGAGTGAGACAAACGCCAATCACGTTGGAGCTTCTCACAGTGCCCATTCTGCTATGAATTCCCAAGGTCAAAACCATTCTGGTGTTATTAAAAACATAAATGTTGCATACCAGGCAGCAGGGGGAAAAATTATAAGGCAGCCAGACGAGAGGGAGACAGAGGGGCCAGTAATTGTCTTCATCTTCCCAGAGTCAAGCTCCACAGGGCTGGAGCTGCACACAGAACATTGCTTTTTAATTTAACTCAGTAAGGTCAGCGGCAGCAAATGAGGCAGGGGAGGAATGGCACCTCAGAGGGAGGGTGCTGGGGCCTGCAGAGCCAGGGCTCCTGGCAGAATGTCCAAGAAGTGCCAGGGAAAACACAGGGAGACTTCAGTGACTCAGCTCACCAGGAAAGGGGACTGGACCAAGGGGGGTGATGTAGGTGTGAGAGCTTCTGAGATTTAGGTAGAAACTGAGATTGATGAAGAAAGAAAGAAAAGGGCTTCAAAGGGACTCTGAGACCAGAAGAACTCAGGATGATATAGACAAATACCCCCATCTTGCTTCCCCACAGTACTCACTCTGCAGAAGAGAATAACAAGGCTCATGGTTGGAACTCAGAGGTTCCCCTTGCTCCCAGCACCTTTGAATCCTGGAGCCCAGGTGGAGAGAATTCTCCAGTGAACTGGAATGCTCTGTCCAATTCCCTTCATCTCCAAGGATCCAAAGGGACAGGGGAGAAGAGGATGGAAGGAAACAGCGGGGCAGGACTGCCCTCCCGTGGAACCTTCCTCATAGGTTCATTTCTCTGGCCATTTTCTCCCCTTTCTTAGGATGCCACTTTCCCATCTGCAGCTCAGCTAGCTTTGCAGTGGATCTCTCCATTTCCAGGGCTACAGGAAGGACTGGAGTTAGATCAGAGAAGGGACTTCCCAGATCAACATGTTAATTACAGGCAAAACTCAGGCAGGGACAGGAAGGCTCACAGACCTGGGTAGGCCCAATGAACTGAGAACGATGAGAGTAAGGAGCCTAGAGAAGGTGGAGGAACCAACTGGTGGGACAGGGGAGGAAGGCTCTGAAAAAACTAGGCAACAGTCAGAAGCAGCAGCATCCACATACACTTTGGGCTTGTTAGGAACTTCCACAGATCAGATCTCAACTCCTACTGCTCCTTTTAGGCTTTGCAGGGATGGGACTACAACAACAGGTTTGAGACTTGAGGGCAGTTTCAATTATCCCTCTCCATCTAGCAGTATCCTTGCTACTTGGTTTCCCTCCCAGGTTTCTCCTCCCCTATCAGTGAGGAATTCAGAGGCTCACTGAGAACACCTCCATGTCAATTACGAAATCAGAGGCCCACTACCCTCAAAATGCACAGCCCTGCTGTTATCCCCCCAACCCTTTCCCAAGAGGTCACACTCTGAACCCGACTCCAACCCTGCAGTTCTCAGTATTTGCCACAAGGTGGCGGCCAATGCATCATTTGGTCCAAAGTGAGGCCTGATGCCTCCTGAGAGCCAGAACATTGGCCTCTGCCTAGTCTCCGCTCACCCTTGCACCCTCCCTCCACCTTGCAGATGCCAACTCTGAGGGTCTCAGGAAAAGAGGAGCTTTACTGGAAGGACTCAGGCTTTGGGGATAAATGGGCTGTGTGAGGACTGTGTGGGAGAAGGAAAGGGAGGATGCAAGAAAACTTGAGAGAGAGAACGAATGTGTTGCTAGGGGAAGAAGGCAGTCAGGGGGATGAGAGCCCCTGGTGAGGTATCATGGTGGTGCTGCCTGCCACCCCCACACCGGACCCAGCATCCCAGGGGCTCCAAGCAGAAAAGGCCGGGGGAGGGGGATGTTGATTTTCTCAGGGTTTTGAGGGTTTTGTTGTTGTTGTTGTTGTTGTTGTTGTTGTTTTTGAGACAGAGTCTTACTCTGTGGTCCTGGGTAAAGTACCATGGCATCATAGCTTAGAGCAAGCTCAAACTTTGGGCTCAAGTGATCCTCCTCCCTCAGCCTCCCAAGTAGCTTGGACTACAGGTGCCCACCACTATCCTTGGCTAGTTTTTCTATTTTTAGTACAGACAGGTCTCATCCTTGCTCAGGCTAATCTCAAACTCCTGAGCTCAAGCAATAAATCTACCTACCTCTGCCAGGAGAAGGCTGTAACTGGGCCAGAGGCAAAAACTAGAGCAGGAAGAGCACCAGGAGCTGGGGACAAGGCCTGAACCAGAATAAACCACCAGGATGAGGTAGAGAAAGAGTTTGCAACATCACTTCCCTCCTCAGTATGAGACCCAGATGGATGCCATTATTCCTGCCATCCCCAGAAAACTTAGAAAGGAGAAGTGTTCGGTCAATACTCCACTGCAGCACTGATTCTCCTGCCGCAAAGTCAGGGTCCTGGGACAGAGGGAAAAAGGAAGGAGGCAGTTCCAGGGAGAGGAGAAAATACAGCCCTGCTCATGGAGAGGTGTCAGAACAGGGGAGCCAGGAAAGAGAAAAACAGGAAGAGGCCTGCAGGCACTTCCACGGTTGTTTAGAAAGGCAAACATGGGATCAGAAACAGGAGGTCAAAGAAATCTTCCTAGAAGAGGAGAGCATGATGCAATACGGCAAAGGGCTGAGAGGCTGGTCTGGAGAAAGAGGAGGAAAGAAGATGGTTCAGGCTTGAGCCAGACTATGTGAGTTGGGGACGGGGGAATGACTGACTGAATACAAGGATAGCTGCTCCCATGGCACTAAGAGACCCAGAGATCCTGTGGAGGGGGAATGGGGAGTTAGAAGAACAGGGATGGTGGGGGACAGCCCCCAAGACCCCACTGGGAAGGAGTCACTGCAGCCTTTAGTAAGAGGAAGGGGCAGCACCCTAGCCTAGCTGAAATATTCCTCCCTCTGCATACAGCCAAGAGAATAGGGACAGAACCTAGGGTCCTCTAAATGGGACACAAGAAAGACTCCTAGACAGAATCTGAGGCAGCTCCCATGTAGCAGGGGACATTGAGTGAGTCTTCCCACCACTGAGGACTCTGGCTCCTGTCTGTAAAGAGTGTTGGAAACGGTAGTCTCTGAGCGCCTTTTTCTAAAACTGTCCTACTGATTATCACCGTCCTCTCAGGGGTGGCCTCACCAATTTGTAATCCTCCAGGCTTTGATTTTGTATTTTCTCTGTGTCCTTATAGTCCAGATGTACTCTCCCACCCAGAAGAAACTACTCCCATGCTGGGGTGGGGATGGGGGTTTGAGGTTCCAATTTCAAAAACATAGCCTGGGTTTATTGGGCATCAAACATAATGAAAAATCTGAAGTTAGACTCAAGGAAGAACTTTCCAGCACAATTGGCCTGAAAATCTCCAAAATGTAATATGACGATATCCATGGCCTTACCAGTGGACTCTAACAGAGAAGGAAATTGTTCTAGACCTCTGGGTAGTGCCAATTAGAGAGAGAGAGAGATTTTCACCATGGTTATAATCTTCCCAGAGTCAGAAAGTTGCACATAAAGGCTTCTGGGGATTCTTCTGCCCTAAGGTGGAATAAGTGAGCCTAGATTTAGGAATAGCAGCCTGCTTAGAAGCTAATTTCCAAAACCAGAGAGGAAGAAGTGATTAGGCCTGAACTCTACACTGTTGGGCACCGTCCCACCCTAATCCCTATTCTTCATCCTCTCAGGTCAGAGCAAGGCCACTGAGTATTTCCAATTCAAGCCCCAGGTGAAGGCCCCAGGGCCCAGTCCCCAGCCAGCCTCAGACTTGGTAGCCTGACACTATACCCCCGTGCCTGGCAGGGCAAAGGCATTCACTGCTCAGGCTCCCCAATTTCCTATACCCCTAAAAGAAAGAAGTTTCTTCCTCTGTTGGTCTGCCACATCAACTCACCATATACCACATCCTGGAACCTGCTAGAGATTTGGGTAAATCAAAGACATCTTCTGCTGAGTCTTTAGGCCCCTCCTCTGGGATACCATATGCACACATTCACCTACACACACACACACAGAGACAGATACAGTTGCACACTCATACATACACACTGACACACACCCTCAAAACACATACACATCTGCACATACCCACATATCACATATATTCTCACACATGCTCAACTTAGACATACTCAGAAACTCATACATTTCAGACACATACACACCAACTTACACACACTCATGAAACACATTTGTACATGCATGTAGGTGTACACCTGCCTCTAATTCCTTTCTGCTGACTAAGGATCAAGAACCAAGGCTTCTGGATTCCAGAGGTTTAAACTGTCCAGGAGAATGCATGTAACCCTTGGAGTTTCTTTGCCAAAACTAGAAGCCCTTTGCTATACAGCCCCTGCCACCAGACTCTAGGACTATGGTCCAGACCACTGAAATGGGACCTGCAAAGATAACTCATTCATTCATACAACAAAAAATTTTGGGCATTTATCTGCCACTCCCTGTGTAGGAAACTGAGGCAAACATGCCCCATGGTGTGGTGGAAAAAGGAAGAGCTCAGGAACCAAGGACCTGAGTTCAAATCCTGCCTTTGTCTCTCAATAAGCTGCGTTACTTTGGGCACATTACATAACCTCTCTGAGCCTCAATTTCATCACCTGTAAGGTGAGGTTAATAAAACTTACCCAATATTGCTGTGAGGATTAAAAGACAGGGAAAGTCTCCATCAGCAATGTGCCTAACCATGAAAAGCTACCCCATTCCCTAGCCCCTGCGGCGCAAGTGAGGGCAGAGCAGCTTTCCAACACTCTCCCAGTCCTGCAGTCGCTGAAATAGAAACCCAGTCTCCTTCAGTCTCCGACCCCCCAGGTGCACACACCTCGGGAAACTTGATCTCCGACTTGGCCAGCTCGGATCCGACTCCCCCGCCCCCGCCCCTCCTGGTCCATCATGCCTCTCGCCCGTTTGCAGGTCGCGTTTTCCGTAATAACCTTTAATGCGGCTGGCCACGGCCCAAATGTTCGCGATGGAGCGCTGGGCCCCGCGCATCAGATGGACGATGAAGTGTTAATCATCCCCCAGGGAGCCGTCCCGCGGAAAGTCGTCATTAATTTCTCTGAATTACACCAATTCCGAGACATTCTTTATGGACAGACAGTGCGGGAGACAGTTATATGACAGGACTTGCTGTGCTAAGCAGATGTGGGAGAGATTGCGTCGCCCCATGAATACTAAACAATCGCTCCGAAGAAACCCCACTAGCTCCTGCGCTCAGAGCTGGGAATCAGCCCAGCCCACCCCCACCCTGATGGGCACACCCTGCAGGTGCCCGGAGCTGGGGGGAAGAGGGATGACACCCCTATCCCCGCTGCTTAGGTGGCCTCCCTCAGCTCCCCTCCAGAGTCAGGCCTCAGCTTCAGAGTGGGAAGTGGCTCTGGAGCTCTCACTTTCACCTACTTGGGACCCTGGAAGGACCCACAAATACCCTACCCTTCCCTGCAACTGCCTGTGCTCCCTACATTCCCCCCAGGACCTGAACTGCTTCTGAACGTCTTGCTGTCTTCCTCTCTCTCCCTCTCTGATCCTCCTCCAGCCTTCCATCCACTCCACTCGCCACCCTGCCCATCTCTGAGTTCCCACCTAGCATTGCCCCATGCTGGTTCTCCCCTCTGCCCCATCTCTCTGTGGCTCCATTCTCCTGCACCTGCTTGGCCTCTCCACCTCCCGGCCCTGCCCCACCCGCATCCCTCCGACCCCTCTTCCTACCTACTTCGCACTCAGCTCGCCTCCCCACCGTGCCAACCTTCCACTCCACCCACCCTGCCTACCCGGCTCCCATGGGCTCCTCTCTTTCTTTACCTCCATCTCTCCACCTGCTGCATCCTACCATTTTGCCCTATTCCAAGTCATTTTTCCCACATCGGCTTTGACACCCCTCCCTCCCTTCAGAATCTAGAGAGGAAAAGGAGAGTTTCAGAGGAGAATGAAAAAGAAAGGTTTGCCCTTTTCTCTCTCTCCTGTCCTCCCCTCTTCTTTCTCGGATACTGGGATGGGTGTTAACAAGAACTGAAGAGACACCGTCCCCCAAGCAAAGTGGTGGGCTGCAGGGAGAACGAAGACGGTAACCTGGGAAAACCTGCCCAGGCAAACAGTCACACCTGAGAGAAGCCCCGCCCACTAGGGCGGGCCCCGCCTCCCCCGAGCTGCCTTGGAAGGCTCCGCCCGGCCCACCACTAGTCCCCTGCCCGAGTCCGAAGAGTCCACTCGGGAGGGCCAGGTTTCTCAGCCACCCCCAGGCCACTACCCCTCAGGGGAAGACGGAGGCAAGTGCCAACTGTTCCCATCAGGTCGTCCCACCACCCGGCCTCCACCCCCGCTGGGAGAAAACTATTCCCTCAGCTCCTTGCGCGGGTTTGGGGGAGAGAAAGCAAAGTGTGGCCGCCTCTGCGTCTTTTCCCCTCGCAGGTAATTTATGGCTGAGAGCGGAGCAGATGGCGGGTAATTTAGCAATTACCGTGTGCAGGAACGGGACTCGCGCCTCCACATGGAAGCCAAAGACTCCCTGCCGCAGTGTCATCTTTTCTGCCTGTTTTCTCTATTTTGTCCCCCCCCCCCGCCCCCGCTCCCTCCCTCCCGCCACACTTGCTGAATGCCAAAACTCAAGGGGAAGAGATTTTCTTCCAGGGGTCCCTTTTCATTCTGACCCCTCTTGACATCAGGCATAGGATTTCTGCCTCGGTAAATAAGACTTACAACGCTGCACTCACCAGAAGTTCTTCCTCTCTTCTGACCTTAGTCTTTCTTGCTGCTACAAGTGAGATCAGACTGTCTTGGGAGATGATGGGGCTCCCTCCAAACCTCCTCTCCCCCTACTTCTCCCCTCCCCCTACTTCTTCAGATTTTCCATGGTATGTCTCCCAAATATCTGGGTTCCAGATCCTAGATTTTAGAAGAGGCTTCTGTACTCTCAGGTCAACTCTAGGGCTGAGGAGTGTGTGTATCTGTATGGGCCGAAAGGTGAAAGCAATGATTATTAAAATGAGAGGGGTCTGTCTGCAGGCCCTTTGGAGCTCTGTACACACAGTGAGCTATCGTAAGTGTGAAATGGTTTATGGAGAAGCTGGGTAGTAAGATGAGGGAGTGTTGAGGGGACAGGAATGAGGCTGAATTGGTCTTAAATCCACTCCCTCCCTTCCTCTCTGGGCCATCTGGAGAAAGAATGTTGGAAGACAGGCCCTGAGCCTGGAGACCTCTCTAAAATGGACAGAGACCTCCCTTCAATCTGCCTCCACCCTGCCCAGGACAGTAGGATATTCATAACCAAGCAGCTGGGGTCTATACACATCCTGCCTTCAGCCAGGTCCCCCAGAGCTCTGACCTTCACTCTCAGACCCCTCCTCCTGCACTCCAGCCTGAATGTTCCCATTGCCAGCAGACCTTAGGTGACCTTTGGGATCTGAAGAGCTGGCCTCTCAGGCTTTGAGACACCCTCGCCACAACCTCCCCCAGTTCCTCCTCATTCCTCGACACCAGAGGAGCACTAATTAATTAGCGTGTGCAACCAGCCATAGGCACGATCTCGTTACTCACCACAGGGACCTGCTGTTAACATACCAGACCCCCGGGACGCGGGCACACACCAATTACACAGCCAGCAGCTCGGCTAATCACGGCTCCTGGTGACACTGTAGCTCACAGAGGAATCCCCAGCTTCCCTTCCCCCCATCAGCCCCTACACTCCTACCTCTGGGAACAGTAGACTGGAAAGAGGAAGTGAAGACTGCTGGGAAACAGTTGAAACTTGCTGGGGAACAGGAGGCCAGCCACAGAGAAGCTGAGGGGAGAGTGAGAATGAAAAGTTGGAAAGAAAAGAGAATTTTCCTAAGAATCACTTTAGTCTGTAAACAGCCACTATGAAATTAGTAACTACAGCAAGAGAAAGTACTAGTTGGACTATAAGAAGGACTTCCCAGTGAAGTGGTGCTAGGGTAGAATTAGACCTGAGAAAGGGCAGCCTTTCTCCCTACAAGGAGGCAAGAGAAGATGACTACTGAGGTAGAGGAAGAGGGGTGAGAGGGGACATTCCAGGAACTCAGGTATCTGGTGCCATCCTGTCCCTCAGCTGCAGTTCAAGGGTACAGAGAGGCGGCCTCACTGCAGACACAGATAGACGGCTTCCCTCCCACACACGTCCCATTGACTTTGCCATTCCGCTGTCACTCCACAGCTTCTCCGAGATTTAACATATTGACTCTCCGAGCTGCAGAAAATTGAATTTTCTTCATTACAACTGTCTCCCGACAAAAGTAGCTCATAAATTCTCCATCTTTTTCAGGATTCCCACCCCCTCACCACCCAACATCTCTCCAGTGTATTCACATATTTGAACACACCATTCACATGGGTGTAAAGGCAGGTTGTGACCAGCACTCTCCACAGACATACCGTGCACCAAGACTGGGCATTCACCCCCATCCCTCACTGCCCATGCATAAGCCCAGTCTATACCACCACCAGAAGTGAGGGTGTATGTCTTCCACTCCAGAAGTACATGTGTGTTTGGTAGTCAGGTGCTCCATGTAGCCGATACAGCTGGTCCCTACCAGGGAACTCAACCCGTGCATCTCTCCCACACCCTAACAGCAGCCTCACAGATGGCACTCACACAGGGGACAGAGACATACATCCTGAGATGCGGTATTCACTCCAGGTCTACCTTGGTGCTGCCTAGGCATACCTAAAGACCTCTCCTCACAGTACTGGAATCCCTGCCTACATTCTCACCCCTGGACATAGCTGCAAGTCTGAAACCTACACAAGTCTGCATGCTTTGCACAGTTGCACACACAGAGGGAGGAGAAGAAACAGCTTCTAACACCTAGTGGGTCCTTCATACCACAGCACCCACTCTTTTCTCCCCCTAACACTGCCTCCTGCCCATACATGTGCCAAGAACTTGGTCTTCCTCTGTACACTACAGCCCAGTGCCTCAGCAGTACTCTCCAAGGCACAGAAACCTCCCTTCCGCCATCAAAGGATGTTGGCCTCGCCCTCCGCCCGAGACTGTGTTCTCTCCATCTGACTCTCCACTTCAGCCCCAGGAACAGAACTGGAGGAGGGCAGGGGATAGTTCTTTTGGTACCCGTGCCAGCCTGGCAGCTGAGGCTGTAATAGATGGGCAAGAGGCCAGGCTGATGGCCAACAGCATGTGGCTTATGCCCAGAGCCAGATTGGGGCGGGAAGTGGTCGGCTAGGTGCCCAGGCACTCCACCCTCCAAAATGCTACACAATCTGTGAGTGGAAAGAGACAAAAAGAGAAACCCAGATAGATAAAGGCAAGGACACTCCCTGAGACCAACTAAGCCAATCTTTGGCTCCTCAACAGCCATCTGTCTCCACAACCCTGACCCAGGCACAAAATGAAGTCACCATGAACAAGACAGAGTCAACTAGTTTTGTTTTGTTTTTCCAAGTATGACCATCCCAACTTTACATAACAAGAACTAGGGATTATGGGGAAGCAATAAAAAATAAAAAAGAGGATAAGAATGATTCCTCTATTAGGAGAGAGATTGAGACTTGGGGAGGTTTCTATGCATTTTTATGTGAGCTAATTAATGTGCAAATGTTATGGACAATGCAGATGAACATCTATTGCCTTTGCAATCTCAACCCTGCTCCGCTCGGTGCTAATTAATGCATGCGAGCATGTATATACACACACGTACACACACGCACAATCTTTATCTATGATTGGCTCCTCTGTTTTTCCCAGCACTAGAGTTTCTGAACCAGTGATTCTCAATCTTCCTAACCCACGACCCTTTAATACAGTTCCTGTGGGTCGCGACCCACAGATTGAGAACTGCTGTTCTAAACCATCCTCCAACTTCTCCCTTTAAGCAAGTTTGGAACTACATAAAGATGCCCAGGAAGGCTTGGCTTCACAGTACAAGGAATGGCTTTCTGGAAAATCAGTGGTCCTTCAAACCCTCTTTGTAAAGAAGTAGAAGAACAACCTACACCCCATCCCGACCCCACCCCCAAACCTGCTCCTTCTGCCAAGATCCCTGCTCAGGGAGGGACTACCATCTACTCAGATATCCAAGCCTGGGCTCAGACTGACTCTTTCTTCTCTGCAGATGGCAAGAGAAAGCCTGTTACATATATGAAGTGACTTAAGTGGCTTTTTTTTTTAATCTCTTTTTTTTTTTTTGCTATTCTTTATTTTTTGTTGTTGCAGTTTGCGAGGGCTGGGTTTGAACTCACCACCCTTGGTATATGGGGCTGACACCCTACTCACTGAGCCACAGGCACCACCCTTAAGTGGCTTTTTTTAAAGATAAAAGTTTGACATTTGGGGGGGTGTCATGTGTCCACAGCCATCAAAATGACTACTTCAAAAATCAAAATATCTTTCTTTCCTCTCCTTCATCCCCCTCACCCTTCCCATGCTACCTCCTAAATATCTTTTGTGTCACTCTGCCTTATTCTCTCAGCAAGATGACTGAGCTGTCTTCTTACTGTGTTCTCAGGCTCACTCTATTCCTATTGCACTGGGGAGGCCAGAGGAGCATAGGGGACGTGCCCGGCCCCAGTTTTCCAGACAGAAATATTTTGAAACTGCCAGAAAGGTGACAAGACGGAAAAGTACATGAAATCAACTACTTAAATCGCAACCACAACACAGCTACTTATTTTATGACAGGGTAAAAATTTTCAAACTTTTTAACCAAGAGAATACAAAGAAAAACTATAACTACATGAATAACACTACCTCAAAGGAAATAGACAACCTCCATGTGCAATCGGCACGTGGCCTGATGCCCCACCAACATTTGGTCGGCTGGATTCCAATCTGTTCTTTAGCAAGGGATCTTTGCCTGTGTACAGTTCACAAAGTTGAACTCTCTACTCTGTAAATTCCAGTAGAATGAAAGAGAGACAAAAGGAGATATGAGTGTGTGGGCAGATTAGAATCAGTTAAAAGTCTTCTCAGAAATATTTTCTTTTCTCCCAGACAACCCTACTAATTCTAGAATGCTGACTCAACCCATGTTTATCAAAAGTGGAATGGGCACTTGGCTAAATTCTCTTCCAGCCTCTTTGCAAGGAGAAGAGGCCGTATCACTGGTCCTCACCAATGGAAGATAAGTGGAAGTGATATGTTGCTTCCACGCTGTGAAAGTTTAGAGTGGTTGTGCCTTCTCCATATGCTCGCTTTTCCCCATCTGCTGGCAGGATGACACCTGGGCAACCTGAATCCACATATTTAAGATGGCAGATCCTCAGCATGAACAAATCTGGATTCTTGAGTTACTTGAACACAAATACCCACATTAGACTTATGTGATACATAAATCTTTATCATATTAAGACCTGAGATCTGGGGGTTGTCTGTTGCAGCTGTTATATCTACCCTAATACACGAATCAAGGTAATGAGGCCAAAGTGGCAAGAACAGGGTAGTGGCAGTGTTGAGTTTGGACTGTGATGGATATAGAACACGTGAGAGCACTCAGAAGTCAGAAATTGTTGATTTAAATTTCACACAAGCTATGTGACTTTGGTCAAGTTGTTTAATATTTTAGAACTTTGGTTTTTTTCATTAATATAAATCACATAATAATAATTTGATCCACTTGATAGTTATTGGTTGGGAAGATCAAAGAAGTCCAAGAATGTAAAAAATCTTTAATTCTAAAAAGGTACAAATGTCACTGGCTATTATTCCAGCAGTTGACTCATAACATTTATTAAAATTCTGTTTAATAAATATGAATAATGGGGGTGGCGCCTGTAGCTCAGTGAGTAGGACACAGGCCCCATATACCGAGGGTGGCAGGTTCAAACCCAGCCCTGGCCAGCTAAAACAGCAGTGCCAACAACAACGAAAAATAGCCAGGCATTGTGGCGGGTACCTGTAGTCCCAGCTACTCAGGAGGCTGAGGCAAGAGCATCACCTAAACCCAAGAGCTGGAGGTTGGTGTGAACTGTGACAACACAGCACTCTACTGAGGGCAACACAGTAAGACTCTGTCTCTAAAAAAAATAAAATAAAATAAGTAAATAAGTATGAATAATGAATGAATGAACAGGAATAGACAGATGGATAGTTATCAGAGACACATCTTGCTCTCTTATAATAAAGGACTAAGGTGATCTGGACACTTTTATAGTAGAGTGGGTTTATGGAGTGAATGAAGAGCTGCAGACCTGACTATTATTGAGAACTTTAAACCACTCTTCCCCCTGGTCCAAGGTAAATGGAGCCAAAGGAACTAAGAGAATAAAAGAAAATGGACCGGGGCCTTAAAGAAAAGCCCAAAAGAGGCTCGGTGCCTGTGGCTCAAGCAGCTAAGGCGCCAGCCACATACACCTAAGGTGGTGGGTTCGAATCCCCAGCCCGGGCCCGCCAAACAACAATGATGGCTGCAACCAAAAAATGGCCGGGCGTTGTGGCAGGCGCCTGTGGTCCCAGCTACTTGGGAGGCGGAGGCAGGAGACTTGCTTGAGCCCAGGAGTTGGAGGTTGCTGTGAGCATGATGCCATGGCACTCTACCCAGGGGGATAGCTTGAGGCTCCGTCTCAAAAA
>CAUYTI010081941.1:0-42037 GCA_963575145.1 Galago senegalensis
TCCCAGCTACTTGGGAGGCTGAGGCAGGAGACTCGCTTGAGCCCAGGAGTTGGAGGTTGCTGTGAGCTGTAATGCCACGGCACTCTACCCAGGGGGACAGCTTGAGGCTCTGTCTCAAAAAAAAAAAAAAAAAAAAAAAGAAAAGAAATGTAAGCCAATACCTACAATTTTTATTTGGGTTAAAAAGAGGAGATTGCAAGATCAAACTGATCTCAGAACCAAGATAATCTCCTTTTTGTGGGGCTTGTTGTAAAGTCCCAAAAGCCCAGTACTCCCTTCGTCTGCGTCCCGTATTGAATCCGTTCACGCAATCCTTCAGCCGTATCACCATCACCAACTCATTCCCAACTCATGGGCCTTACTGTTTTGTCCCTGTAAATCAAGGCATTGATGTCCTTCTCTCTGGATTTGATCAGCTTGGATTTACTGATCCATCTTTATGAACAGTGTTCTCCCACTGGGCACAGCTGGGAAAAGCATCCTCCATACAAGCCCATCTCTGTGCTTACTCTGTCTGCCTGTGTAGCTGAACACTGTGGTGAGGAGACCACGGACTTGCTGGCAATGCCCAACTCTAGCTCATGGAATCCGTGGCCATGCACCTTCAGTAGACCCTTCATCCGGTTAATGCTGCAACACTTCCCTTTACGCTTGCTTTTTCTTTTTTCCAAAATATTTTTTCCATGCCTCTTGCTTTCTCCTCAAAATACTAACCATCTCTCTTTCCTTGTTCTCAAATGATAACATTGCCTCATATTTAAGAAAAAAAGTGATGAGACTCTAACCTCCTTATCTTCCTGTTAGGACATGTGTTAACTCATCTGAATCTACACCTGCACTCTCTGCCTTTCCTCTTTTTCCGTAGCTAACTCAGGACTGAAGATTTCTCATGCACCCATGGAAGGCTGACCTTCTCACTTATTTTGTGGGTCTCATCTCTTCAACTTATCAAAACTTTGCTTCTGAAATTAATTTCTTCCTTTCTCATGTTACCAACTTTCCTTTGTTCGGGAAACAGAGAAATAGAATCAAGAACATTTTATTTATAGTATCATCCATTGATTTAATATTATCTTTAGATATCATTTCATTTCTATTCCTTTTCATTAGGAAAAGAAAAAGAACTTACTGAAAGGGTTGGTTACCTGTGGCTGTTGTCTTTAATTCCTCTTATCAGTCAGGTTCACGCAGGGAAGTGGTACTGGTAATCTCTGTTCTTGGGGGCATGTGTTTGTTAGAGAATTGGCTCACTCAGTTAGGAAAACTGTCTCTGTGAGGCTGCTGTCTCCATATCTGTGCTGGGACAGAAAATCCACGGAGCAGTCAGTCTGGAGGGGAGGTCGCAAACAAGCTAGAACTCATAAGGGGGAAATGGACATACTGAAATCTAAGTGGTTTCCTATTGCTTTCGTTTGGGGTGACAGGGATAACTACAGAAACTGGGGCCTCTGTCACAAAGCCAAACATCTCTGTGTGGTCAGAGAAACTGAGCAGAGCAATTACAGGCCCCGTTGCTGCTTCACATGAGAGAGGTGAGTCAGCAGGTGTCTGAGCTACGCAGGGACACTGCTTGTCTGCTGCCTTTCAGAACTTCCAAGAATTTCCTTTGCTGTTTACTTGACTGGAAACATGCAACAAAAGAAATTCTGAGAAATACTAATTTCCCAGAAATTCTTAGAAATGAGGTTGACATATTGCAAAGCCATCATAATTCCCAGTCCACATTCCACTTTCAACTACAGTGCCCCAGTCAGGCTTCTCAACTAGCCCTACCAGAGATGGGATTCTGCTCTTATTAGGTAGACCTCCCAAAGTATTTTGTGATTATTGATTTCTGCAACTAATTGTATCTGAGGGGGTATGGAGATTAGGCTTCTTTCTGATATTGGCAAACCGTGTATGTTTATATGTACTCAGGTATGCATTACACACACACACACACACACACACACACACACATATATTTGGAAGGAGAAATGTGTCCTAAGGAATATTCAACCAGTGGTGGTAGAATTATAATGCTCATCCTATATAAACTGAAAAGCATTGTGGGCTTTTCATCATATTCCCAGAAATATACCAGAGGGACACATAAGCACATTCTAGAAATGCAAAACAATTAATAGATCACACTTCTGAGTTCGAGTTTAAATAGTGGACAACCCCGAGAAGTATTCCTAATAGACAGCCGGAGTTATATTTCTTCCTTAAAGTAGCAACAAAGACAAGTTGAGGCCAAAATTACTATTTAGATATTGCTAACAGTTGATATAAGGTTATTATCAAAAGTTTCTTAGATGGTATTTCATAATGAGATAGGAAAAATAATAAATATTGAGAAGCAGGGGTAAATTGAATTTGTCCATGGAGGTCAACATAAAGGACCTTTAATTACAAAGGATTGTCTTTTCTTTTCTTTCTTTCTTTCTTTCTTTCTTTTCTTTTTTTATTTTTTTGTCTCAGTCCATCACCCTGGGCTGAGTGCTGTGGTGTCATAGCTCACTGCAACCTTAAATTCCTGGGCTAACGTGATCCACTTGCCTCAAACTCCTAGGCTAGTGTGATACACTTGCCTCAGTCTCCTGAGTAGCTGGGACTACAGGCACGACAATGACGTCCATTTTTCTATTTTTAGTAGAGATGAGGTCTTGCCCTTGCTCAAGCTGGTCTTGAACTCCTGAGTTCAAGAGATCTACTCTCCTTGGACTCCTGGAGGGTGAGGGTTACAGGCAGGTGTGAGCCACCACACCTGGCCAAGGATTGTCTTTTAAATGAAGGGAATGTAAATCTAACAATTTCTCCATCAAACACTATTTAACTAAGAGTATATATAATAGCTGACTCATATTATTTCTTCTTAAATGTCTCATTTTATATACTTGTGTATTATTTGAATTTGGGGAATATACATTAATTTTAAATTTAAAAAATATTAATGAATTCTGTTTCTAGAATTATATAGTTCAGGGGGGAGAGTAACAAAAACTAAATATGAATAAAATTAAATTTCTGTGTGTGTGTTTCTGTAAGTACTTATAGTGGGTTATAATGCAGTCAATAAAAATACATATTATTGACACCAACCTAGGAAGATACGGACAAATACGTACAGCATTTTCCTATCTTTACATAAAAAATATGTACAGAACTTACATGTACTGTACACTAAGGTTTTAATAAAAGTGTTAGAAATATCAGCAATAACTTGTGAGAACTTAAATTGAAGGCTAGATGTCTTGATTACTTAATTCATAATGCAAACTTCATTTCTCATAATAATTCATGCATTAAATATGGAATGAATAATCTAATGTCTGGAATAGTTAAAAAGCTCAGAGTTCTTTGAGAAACATCTTGAGCTGTGTTTCTCACCTGGGTCAGACTTACACAGACTTTTGTCACAAAAGACCCTGTGTGTAAACCAGGAAGTGCATTACTTGGGACCCCGAGGGAAAGCCACCCTCTTAAAAGGGTTTGGTGGCTCTGTACTGCAGAGGTCGGACACCAGATCGGCTCCAGATTCAGTGTGTCGCCAACTGGAATTTCCTTTCAGTTTCTCCCCAGTTCTCACCCTATAGCTGGACGTGAGCTCCTGCAGTGAGGAGGAAGGAGACTGAGCTGGGGGTGATGGTCAAGTGCGTGCTGTATGCAGAGGGCACCTGAGGTCAGCAGGTCAGAGGTTTGAGGGGCTGGTCTGCAGAGCTCACACGGTATTTTAAAACAACACACATTTATTGCCTTACAATAGGACAATATTTTTCCTGGGCTGGATTCCAGGTACAGCTTAGTTGAGTCTTTTACTCAGGACCTCAGGGGGCTGCCATCAATCAAAGTATTGGGTCTGCTCCATTTCTGTCTAAATTTCAGGTCCTTCTTCCAAATTCCTGTGGCTACTGGCAAAATTCAGTTTCTTTGAGCTGTAGGGCTGAGGCTCTTGTTTTCTTGATGACTGTCATGTGTGGGTTAGCTCCTACTAAATGACCCTCTGGCCTTTACACTTGTGGTAGCTTAATTTTCCAAAGTCAGCAGAAAAACCGTCCCCCCCCGAGTCTGCAAAGATGGAGTCTTATTAAAGCACAATGAAACCTGCACAGGAGTCCCTAGCCCACCACCTTTGCCATGTTCTGCTGGCTAGAACCAAGTCACGCGTTCTGTGCATGTGCTCCTGATCTTTTGGTGTCTCATTTTAGCCCCTAGTGCTGGATAGATTGGATGTTGGTCTAAGAGAGGGTTATTTATCTTAATAAAACTCTAATGGTACTATGGTTTCTCTTTTTCTTGTTGTTGTCTGTTTTAACCTGTGAAAGAACATTCTGCTAAACAGATCAAAAGAGAATAAGAGTGATGAATTAATTGTGTTCTGGAAGGTGATAACCTGCATTTATGTAACAGTCACTTAACAGAGTTCACATCAATTGGAAATGGTCTTAAAATGAAAGCATTTCTGCTCAATGATAGCAAAGGATTTACATTTTATAATTATTGTGGTATTTTCTGTCTTGGGTTAATAATCATAATGTGAGGTAACACTTACTGAATGCCTTCTCTAGACCGAGCACTGTACCGGGCACTTGCACAACCTATACATCCGTATCACCACACTCATCTAACAAGGGGTCCCTGGGGTGCTCAGTAAAATGCCTTTCATTACTAAGATAGAAACAGCAAAACCGACATTCGAAAAGTGGCCTTTCTTACTTTCAGTTCAATTTTAAATTTTTTTCATGCTTGACTGTGACATCCTAGGAAATGTGTATTTTGTCTCTGTCCCTGGTTCTTGACACAGAGCTTTAAAACCCTTGTAATTCCCTGAGGAACATGGCACAGAAGGGCCTACCTAGGGCTTCTGCAGCTCCTGGAATTTCCTAGGCAGGAGTATTTTGATTCCAATGATGTTGCCTCTGAACAGGACGGGATCTCACTACCAGAAAGATCAAACTGTGGTTAGCAGCTTGGTCTTCCCAGGTCAAGGTAAAACAACTTCAGAATATCGGTATAACAAAAGGACAGGCTTTGGTGAGATTCGAACTTGCCAATGTGTATTTCCTTATTCATTAGGTAGCCTCCTTGCATATGTGATAAAATATCCAGTTTAAGCTCAACACATTCCCCAGCCTTTAACATAATTTTTATTTATTTTTATTTAATTTCATGTCATTTTATCTTATTTTTTTGAGGCAGAGTCTCATTGCATCAGCCTGGGTAGAGTCCAAGAGCTCACAGCAACCTCAAACTCCTGGGTTTAAGAGATCCTCTTGCTTCAGTCTCCCAAGTAACTGGGACTACAGGTGCTCACCACCATGCCCAGCCAGTTTTTCTATTCTTCCTAGAAACAAGGTCTCACTTTGCTTAGACCGGTCTTGAACTTCTGAGCTCAAGTGATTCTCTCCCCTTGGCCTCCCAGAGTGCTGGGGCTACAGGGGTGAGCCACCATGCCGGCTATTATGTTTTCTATACAAGTAAAGGTATTACTGATTTAACTTCTGTATTTTGCTCTGTGAATGTTTGTTTAGGAATCCAAGGTATGTCAAATTAATTTAGTAATGAGAATGGTTGTGACAATTTGGGAATTCAAACCGTAGGGGGGAAAGGATGGGTGTTCCAAGAGAAGGGGAGCAGTACTCCTCTGTTGAGACCACTGACTTCAGAGTTGGGACAATGTAAGTTCAAGCCCCAGGTCCAACATTTGGTATGGGTGCAATGTTGAAAAATAACCTATTTTTCCTATTTTTATATCACTGGTTTGCAAAGCATTGAGAACAGTGCTTTACATGTAGCAGATATTCTATAACTAGTAACTACGGGAATGGATTATTGAATTAGTTAACAGGTAATGAAAAGTAAATTGAGGTAGATAATTCTCACTCTTCTCTCAGGCACACTGAGACATCCCCGTAAATATCACCATTCCCATGGGCACGCTGACAGGATATCTTGTAACAGCCTTCCAAAAATTGCCTTTGTATGATTACATCACATTTGCAATCCTTCATCTACTTATTTTTAAAATGCTAAATGAATAATTATTCTGTGCCAGGCATTTCTCTAGACTTTGTGGATGTAGGGAAGACTAAAATATTAGTACTTTGTGCTCCTTAACTCTTCTCTGTCTCTAAGGAGGCAGAATTTTACAGAATGAAGCATCAGCTTGTCTTGCCCTTTTCTTCTGCTGGGGCTGGCCAGTGAGGAGTATCAGCTGCTCACCAGCGGCAACAGAACAAGTTTATTTTGCTTGCTTCCTTTCTGCTGAACATAATGTAGCTGCTTCTCCCATTATTCTTGCAGACTTCTGACTGGTGACAGGTCCCATTGTGTTTCACTACCCTGCATTCAACATGACCATACGTTTTTATTTTATTTTTTTTGAGAAAGAGTCTCTAACTGTCACCCTGGGTAGAGTGCTGTGGCATCACAGCTCATGGTAACCTCAAACATAAGCGATTCTTTTGCCTCAGCCTCCCAAGCAGCTGGGACTACCAGCACCCACCACAATGCCCGGCTATTTTTTTTGCTGTAGTTGTCATTGTTGTTTAGCTGGCCCAGGCTGTGCTTGAATCTGCCAGTCCCAGTGTATATGGCTGGCGCCGTAACTGCTGAGCTCTGGACGCCGCCCATGACCACACTTTTTATATGGCCTCTCACACAACCTGTTCGAGTGAGCCATCTGTTTTCTGCTGACGTACACTCTTCAAACCTGAGAGGTGTGTTCTCTTCTCTGACATGAGTTCACTCCTGCTTAGGGCTTTCCGGGCAGCTGGGACCCAGTGCATCAGAGGAGTGACCACCATACACAGAGCTGTGAGCGACGATGTGGGCAACACCAAGGACCTTCTATTTCCGTGGTGCTTTGTGTCTGTAAAGCTTATGTGCTAAGATGGTTCTGGTAACCCGTGCACCTCACACTCACCTTGCTCCTTTTCCTTCCTAATGAACTTTCTATCACCAGTTCTTCAGTTCCATTAAAGATGAGACATTGCCTGGGCATTCAGACAGGATGTGTCACAGCAGCTTTTAAGAACTTTCCTGTGTAAATAGGAGCGTTCATTCACTAATTTTTTTAAATGATTAATGAACAGTTTCTATGTGCCCGACAACTTTCTAGTTCCTTGGATATAAATTAGAAACCTGAGGATAAACCCTGGTAGAAAATTAAGTGAGTTACCAAATGCATGGATAAGATAGTTTTATATACTACTGTGTTAATCTGAAGGGGAACAGTGATATCA
Organism: Galago senegalensis; assembly: GCA_963575145.1. Taxonomy (NCBI): domain Eukaryota; kingdom Metazoa; phylum Chordata; class Mammalia; order Primates; family Galagidae; genus Galago; species Galago senegalensis. Next base: position 7,227 of record CAUYTI010081941.1, read on the forward strand.
GAGAGAAAATAATATTTTTAAGTTGATATCATAAAGAATAAAAAGCTGGGGGTGGGGTTGTGTTGGGAACATAAGGTTTACCCCACCTCCCCCAGTTTCTCATGTTGAAATTTAAACCCTAAATGTGATGGTGTTAGGAAGTGGGACCTTGGGGAGATGATTAGGTCTAATGGTCTCTCTCCATCTACACAGAGAGCCAAATGCACAAGAGCACACAGTGAGAAGGGGGCTTCTGGGAGCTGAAAGGCAGGTGCCCACCACTACCAAGTCTGGTGGCACCTTGACCTTGGGCTCCTTACCTGTCAGAACTATAAGAAACAGTGTCTGTTATTTAAGCCACCAGTTTATGAGGCTGGTACAGCAAACAGAATTGACTAAGGTAGGTGGGTACTTTAGGTAAAACCACTAGGGAGCTAATTCTAAAAAGGTAACATTTGTACCAACAACCGGAGAAGGAGGCAGAGCCAGCTCTGCAACAGGTTTAAAAAACAAAGAGCGAGAAAGAGAAGGAACTGCTTCTCAGCCAAAAAAGAAAAAAATGGAAAGTCCCAGAAGTGGGGAAAGGTTTGCGATGTTCCAGAACAGAAAAAGCCAGTGTGGTGAGAACATGAGTGAGCATGTAGAAAAAAGCTGGACAATTACACGAAGCAGGTCACACTGGGCTCTGTACTCCATGCCAAGAGATTAGGAGTTTATTGCCAGTATAAAAACCAGTCATTGATACATTTACACTGGAGAATTATATAATTTCAGTTACTTCTTTTTAAGCTTGTAGAGAGTGAAATCAGAGAAAGCAGGAGGCTGCGGCCATTGCCCAGGTGAGAGGCCTGGCTGGTCCTGCTAAAGAGGGGAGACAGTGGAGAGATAAGTATCCATCTCACAGATTGATGATGATGGATAAAAGAAAGGGTAATGTCGAGAATGACTCCTGTGATCCACCCTCAGCCCCTGAGGGAAGACTAGGCTTTCACTGTTGTGCACACTCTAATTTCTATTTTATAAATATTCCTGACACGTCACACCCCCAGGCTCCTTCAGCAAGGCCCATAATTCAAGTATGTCTTTCAGGACCTTAGGGCTCACCAAGCATTTTCATGCAAAATATTCAGCACACAGTTAAAATGTTTATGTTGCTGAAGATGAATTCCATGAGTTCCCACCACCCTTACCCCACACTCAGAAAAACCTATGAAGAATTATTCTTGACCGAGACAGGGCTTCTAAGATGGATGATCATGGCTTCTGAAATGGAATCCCTCTCTCCTTCCAGTCTAGGATTCTTCTTCTTCAGACACTACGTGAAGCTCCATTTCCACTTAGCATTATTCTCTACCCAGGGCTGTATACCTCCTTCCAGGCAGGATGGATTTCCTGTTGTCTCCTGTGTTTAAATTCTTTCTTATTCTCCATAGCCCAATGCAGATTCTTCTAACAACGTTGCCTAGAAGTAATTCCCCATCTTCTAGATGCCTGTAGCTTTAATTTCCCCCTTTTTGTGTTCCTTACCTGTTTGTTTTTCTCCTCATTTGATATGCTTATGGAATATTCTATACTGTATGTTCATTATCAGAAGAATTCTGTCTGATTAATCTGCCCATTCTCCACAGCATTTTTCCAGACTAGCCTCTCCCCAAAACATTAAATGGCTGAATGAACAAAAGACTAAAGATGTTTAACAATCTGAATATCTGTTAAATTGTAGCCGATTAACAGTGATAGATGAAACTATTTTATGACATCTATTGAATCAGCCAGGGAAATGTGACCCATATGTCAGCCAATGTCACCATATCCGTCGAGATTTAAACAAAATTAGCCTTCATGTCATTTTCTTAGTCATTGTGTTAAGACATTTATATTCTACTCTTAGAAAGATTCACTTGTACCATACAAGTGATTCCTCCAATCACCCTCCCTCCACCTATTCCCCCTCCCCATATTCTTAGGCTATAATTAGGTTGTAGCTTTTCATATGAAAGCTATAAATTAGTTTCTCACAGTTTTTGAAAATTGACAGGAAGAACAAAGCTGTTTATTTTCTCCAGTATAAGTTACATAAAAACACAGGTCCACACTCCCGCTCATGCACATTTAGAAGCCAGAAATAGCTGTTCTGGTTTTAAGTTTAGTAACTTTTTAAAATTATTAAATTTGGGGTCTTCCAAAAATAGGGGCCTATTACTGCCGACTTACCTACAGCAAGACACCTGTGTAAAGTAATATCGGTAAACGGAGAAAAGGAGCAAACTAAGTTAATTCAGAAAACCTTTGACACACATATTAGTCCATTTGGTCATTTATTTGGAATAGATTTTTTTTTTTAGTTTTTGTCTGGGGCTGGGTTTGAACCCACCACCTCCAGCATATGGGGCTGGCGCCCTACCCCTTTAAGCCACAGGTGCTACCCTGGAACAGATGTTTATTAAGTGTTTACTAAGTAGTGACCTCAGTGCCTGGCACTGGGAACAGAACACTGACCTGGAGTCCTGGGCTATCCTGCTACTTTAAATTCAAGTTCCCTTCTAATTCTAAAATTCTATGATTTCTGTGACCTGTAAACATGAATTATGGTCAGAAAGGTGGTGTTAAAAGCAGACAGTGTGAAAGTACAGATAATTTAGAACTAGAAGGGAACTTGATTCCCAGTAAATTAACATCATTCTTTCTCCCCTCAATACACAAGCCCAGACGTTGCTCTGAAAACAAACAGCACAGAGACCTTGCCCCTTGAGAGAGAAGGAGAAAAAAAAAATCAATCCCATCAAATAGCTTTATATGATAAAGAGTGTGGTAAACCAAAATGCTGCATGTGGATTAATGATGTCAATATAAAATAGCTAAAGGTATAAGGCACGTGTAGATTTTGAACATGATTTGAATATTAAAACTGAATAACGATTTCCATGTCTGGTGCCAGCCTTACCGTCGTATAATCCACTCTTAACCTTTAGCTGTCATTCATTATAGGAGTTCAATTTAATTTTAATATTATGTTTTATGGACTTGTATTGTTGTTTACTGTGTATTGTGTTTACTGTGTCTTCTTTTGCTATTCTGTGATATGTATCCAGCAATTATTAATAATAATAAAACTGTGGGTCTAAAAAATAGCTCATTGAATAACTTTTAGTTAGTGAATGGCAGGGTTTACTATGTGTTATTCTCGGGCCTGGGATAGAGGATCAGGATCAGGGAAAGAATTTGAAGCACTTTAGAAATGGTGTTAAATTCCAGGAAGCATGCAGAGATGATTAACTTCCAAACACTTGGATGAAGTGATGCATGACACAAGTTATAAATAGTAAGGAAAAATAAATTATAATTTTGTGGGCATTATTCTTCAGAATGAAGCAATTTTTTTTTTATTTTTATTTTTTTTTTGCAGTTTTTGGCCAGGGCTGGGTTTGAAGCCACCACCTCCAATATATGGGGCTGGCGCCCTACTCCTTTGAACCTCAGGTGCTGCCCCAAAGCAAAAATTTTTTATTCCATATTAATATGAGGTACATGTGATTGGGTTACACCGCTTGCACATATGAGGGAAAGGCTGAGCGGTGGCTGTGCCCTTCATCCAGGAGGTGTGCCACAGACCCTGCATAGCACCCTATGTGTGCAAACTTACTGGCCTTCCTCCTCACCTCCCCGCTTCTGGAAATTGAGTTTTTCTCTCTTGTGGCCCTGAAGTAATTACTAGTTTAAGTTTAGTATTGAGTACATGCGATGCTTGTTTTTCCATTCTTTGGATGCTTCACTTAGGAGAATGTTCTCCAAATCTTTCCAGATTGTTTCAAAATATATGAAATCTCCATCTTTGTAATGAATGAACAGCATTTCCGGGCGTACATATACCGCAGTGTACTAATCCCTTCATGGGTTGAGAAATACATGGATGGTTTCCACATCTTTGAGATTGTGAATTTGAGTGTGAATGTCCTTAGTCTAAAATGACTTTTTGGGGGGCAGGGGGAGTGAAACAATCTTGGAGAATGATCCATGAGCTGTTGAGAAGAATTATATTTGGTAATACTGGGGTTGAAAGTTCTCTATATTGAAAATACAAAACATGTATCATCTGCATGTATCACATCTGTTAGGCCTTTACATTCTAGAATCATGTCTAACTTCACTGTTTAATTTCTGTGTGTAGGATCTGTATGGGTCTGTCAGTGGGGTGCTAAATTCCTGGTGTTGGTTTGTATCAACATCAAATAAGCAAGAGAAAAAATATCAAAAGGAAAAATGCAGCTTTTAAGGAGAAAAACAAAAGATCCTCCAGCAAAGCTTCTTGGCTTCCTCTAGAGCAGTGATTTTCCACTGCTGTGTCACAAGGAGATCTTAGGTGTGCTATGAAGAATTTTGAAGATCATTAGTTATGGGAGGGGGACGGCATGAGCAGGCTCCCTCTTAATGGGCACAGTGTTAGGGCGTATGGCACGCCATTATAAGAGGGTCTCTAACAAATGCAAACATTGTAACCTAATTCTTTGTATCCTCAAATTAACCTGAAACAATAATTAAAAAAATTATAAATTATTTCTGAAAGAAGTTCAAAGAACAGTAAGCATATTCTTTTTTTTTTTTTACTCTTTGGTTTTGATCAATGTAATTTATGTGCACAGAGGAAGTTTAACTATAGGTTCAAGTGTGTAGTGAGATAAAAAAAATTGAAAAACACTGCCGTAGAGAAAGAATAGATGGATGGGGTTAATCTTGAGAATTATTACTGATGCATTCTTGTTTCTAAGTTGACGGAAAAGGAGGTCGGTCATTTATGAGGTGCTGTGGAAAGGTGGGCACAGTGAGGTGCCGTGGAAAGGTGGGCACAGTGAGCCTTGCCCACAGTGGGCACAGTGAGGTGCCGTGGAAAGGTGGCACAGTGAGCCTTGCCCACAGTGGGCACAGTGAGGTGCCGTGGAAAGGTGGGCACAGTGAGCCTTGCCCACAGTGGGCACAGTGAGGTGCCGTGGAAAGGTGGGCACCATCGATGGTGCTATGTATATTGACTCCCAGGGAACCCCTGCAATAATGGTTTCTGGTTGTGGCATTTCTTTGGCGTCTTTAGGAATTGAGAAAGTGGGCAGGATCTAATGAGGCTGATGTGAGTTCTGAGTGACTAGATTAAGCCTGTTGTATTTGTGGTGTGGTGTGTGTGTGTGTGAAGAAATAGCACAGAAAGACTGTTGGGACCATTACACTGCCTACGAATTAAGAATTAAGAAATTCTATAGCATACGATGAGCTAGCCCCAAGAATTTTCAGAATCTACAGTCAGCTAAATTAGGCTCTTTTTTTCCTGTAAATTATGTGCTCTGGGGGCATGTGGCTTAGGTTAAAGAAAACTGCCTTAAGAGCAACACCCAGCCCCATGCACCTATGTACAGAAGTCTGTAATGATGTTCACCAAATGGCAGCAAGAGCTTCAGCCCAGTGATACACCTGAGCTATCTGTCCATTTATTCTGTGATTTCTTTTATAATTTTAGAATGTATTCCTTACTATGACAAATAAAACCCAGAAAGTGGAGGGACAGCTGGATCTTCTCTCCACGTGTAACTGAGAGAAAGAGTTTCTGAAAATAATTTCAAAATGACTGTATTTCTAAAGTTTTTAAAAGAGACGCAGGCAGACGTGAATATTTCTCGTGGTGCACACAGCAGCAGCGAAAAAGCAGGCGTTTGAAAGTGGGATGAAGAGAAAATTATAAGTTGCTGACGTACTTCTGATATTTAGCTTTGCATTCCTTATTCACTTTGTCGCCTCTGCCTGTCTCTCTCTTTTTACATGATTTTATTTCTTTTGCCCTTATCAGGCTTCATTTCTGAAAAGATGCAAACACAAAGGGTTTGTATTAAGATAGACGTGTGGACTCCCCCCTGCTGGTGGGCAGGGCTGTTAGTGTGAACGTGTGTGTGTTCCCAGGTGTGATCTGTGTCTGAGAAGAGAAGAGGGGACAGAAAGGACAGACCAAATCCAGGTGTCGCGAGGGGGTTGGTGACAATGAGGATTTACATTTATAAAGCAGTGTCAGTAGAATTATAGGTCACAAGAAGTTGTCGACTGGCTGGGACATTAATTAACACTTGATTAACAAGATTTTTTATTATCTGCTATTCTCCATTCCACTTCAAAGATTCTAACAACTAACAAAGATACTAATGTTATCAGATTTTTAAAAATCGTATTTTTCCATCTTTTTGCCATGATAAATAAACTATGTAGACATTTATTTGTAGCCTTATTCTTGATTTTCTTTCTGACTTTGTAACTAGCCTCTAAAACAAAGTCAAGTTGAATATTACTAATATTTCATGGCAGTGGATATTTGCATTTAAATATCTGTGTGTGTGTATACTCAAAGTGCCTGCAGCACATTCCCACAAACCAAGGCCCCAAACCTTTGCTTCTTTCAATAATAACTTTTACATAGAGGACACCCACCTTGGCATGTTTGTTAAGAGCATATCATCAAAGGTGCATCATCAAAGTCTAAACCACTTAAAATTTCTGTGATGTGCTATTTATACTGTAAGATAACTGTTGATATTTTCAAAGTTTGAAAAACAATTTTCTAAAAATTTTCAAATTACCTGTGAAAGGACATGAGTAAATGAAGTAAAGTTGAAATAATACACAATGATACAATCTTATAAAAGAACAATGTAAAGTATAATTGAAGACTCGATTTGCAGAACGCCCATTTAGTCCTCATTACTGCACGGGCTCATTCCAGACCTTCACAAAGGTCTTCACGAATGCACATCAAAATATTAACCCATGCTGCTTTGGCAAACCCACATTCTATGCTTTATTAAGAGAAAAACAATGTTTCCTGGGGTCTTAAAAGCTAGTTGCAGCCAGTATTTTTCCTTGAATCTATAGTGAAGAAAAATACAATTAATTGTTAGTTGTCACTTTTGATGAACTCAGCTGTCAAGAAGTTGCCAATAAGCAGTAAAAAGTGGCAAAAATTGTTTCTGTGAAAATCCTTTGATGGTTTTCATTGCTTGAAACACTGTGCTATAAGTCATCAGACTGCTGAAAAGTTGTCATTGCCACAATGTGACCACATCAACAAACAGAATTTTAGTACTAGGAGAGCAAAGCTCAGCTCCAGTCACAGGGCAGGTGTTAGAATTTAGCTTTGCAAAATTACTTAGTTGGTGACAGAGAACAGGCAAGCTCTAGTCTCTCATGTCCTTTTCCAAGGTTGATTCTCAAATTTAAATTGCTTTTAAATCTTTTTTTTTTTCCTTTGAGAAGCTGTCTCACTCTGGTCACCCTGGGTAGAGTGCTAAGGCGTTATCATAGCTCACAGCAACCTCAAAATTGGCTCAAGCAATCCTCTTGTCTCAGCTTCCTGAGTAGCTGGGACTATAGGCACAGGTCATGACAACCAGCTAGTTTTTCTATTTTTAGTAGAGGTGGAATCTCACTCTTGCTCAGGCTGGTTTTGAACTCCTGAGCTCAGGCAATCCACTTGCCTCAGCCTCCCAGAGTGCTGGGATTACAGGCCTGAACCTCTGCACTTAATAAAAGTGTTTTCAAATCTTAAAAAGTTAACAATCACATAAATTAAACTTGTAGACCTCTACTCCTTCTTTTCTTATTTATTTATTTATTTTTAGACAGAATCTCACTATGTTGCCTCAAAGTCTTGGGCTTAAGTGATTCTCTTGCCTCAGCCTCCCAAGTAGCTGGAACTACAGGCGCCCACCACAATGCCTGGTAGTCATTGTTTGGCAGGCCCGGGCTGGATTCAACCCCGCCAGCTCTGGTGTATGCGACTGGTGCCCTAGCTGCTGAGCTACAGGCATAGACCCGACCTCTACTCTTTCATAGTTTCAAAGGATTTATGATGCATTGACAAAAATTAATGGCAGAGTAAAGTCAGAACTTTGAGCTAATTGAATTATTTCATTTTTCAGAAAGACTTCTGATATCAAATCAAAGGACAGATTGAAGAGTAAAACAAATACAGTGTGTAAAACATGCAGTAAGTTGCTTACAAATAAAAAAGCACATCTTTTAAGATATGCTTTTACAGCCTTTTTGGCATTTATTGGTGGTACACATCCAAATTCTTCTCCTAAATAAAAACTGAGACTACATAAAGCATTCTATTCTAGTGTTCTATTAGGGGAAAAATTTCTTATCTACCCTAGAAAATGCTATTAGGCCATCTCAGTTTGCACTCTTGCTTTGTGTTAATAACCTACAGTTCACACAGTTATGAAATGACCTACAGAATATTAACTATCTTACATTATGCTGGGATAGAATTTGCATGTCTCTATTATTACGTATTTTTATTAATTTAGAAGCCTGTTCTGAAAACAATAATTAATGTACAGTTGGAGAAATAAGTTGATTTGTTGGTTTCTTCATAAAGTGCAGATGCTTGGATATATTTTACCATTACTTTTTCCCCCTAGACAGTGAGTAGCTATGCAAGACAAATAAAAAAAGTTACATTAATGTGGACTTGATAGCAGAAGTTGAAATTTCAGGGAGTTTCTGAATGGATTGTAATATTTTTGCATAAAATTGAGTTTTATTATTGACACTTCAGAAAAATTATTTGACTTTACAATAAAAATGTAGTTTTCTATTTACCTTCTATTACCAGAGACCTTGGCTTTTCACACTAATATATGGTACCTCTCAGTAGAGAGCTAATTGGGAGGGTATAAGGGCATTAATTCTCAGAATCAATACAGTGATCCTTTCTGGGATGTCAGGTTAAGTTAATGGTTATTTTGAAATGTTTTTATATTGACATTTCATTGCTATAATATAATAAATCTTTGCATAATTTTTTTCTTATTTTTTAAAGACAGAGTCTCACTTTGTCACTCTCAGTAAAGTACGATGGCATCACAGCTCACAGCAACCTCCACAGCTCTTGGGCTTAGGCAATTCTCTTGCCTCAGCCTCCCAAGCAGCTGGGACTACAGGCACCCACCAGAACGCCTGGCTATTTTTGTTGTTGTTGTTGTTGTAGTTTGGCCAGTATATGGGGCCAGCTCTCTACTCACTGAGCCACAGGCACTTCCCATCTTTGCATAATTTTTAAGATAAAACTTTTTTTTTTTTTTTTTGCTTGTTACAGCTGCTTAGGACCAGCCTCAAGACAGCTAGTGGGAAGCACATAAAGCTCCTGTGCTCCTGTCACAAGAGCACCTTAAATGGAAGTATTTGAGAAACACCTTAATATATGTAATAATTCAAGGTCCCAGTAGCCTTAGGGCCTATAGCAAGTTTTTCTCTCAATGTTGACTATCAGAAAAACCTTAACTACTCTTGTGATTTAGGCTGAAAAGGAGTATGAAAAGTGCTGATGCCCATCAACTCACAGAGGGAAGGAGACCCAGGAGGGCACAGTCACAGTGGAGGGAAGTTTCCTGGGGCCAGAAGGCTGTTCCAGTAACAAGTGCAGAAATCCCTGGGCCCGGAAGCCCAGGTGGATGGCCAGGCCAGACAGAGGAGAGAAATTCTTGTTGCACAGAGTTGAAACTGTTTTTGTTTTTTTTTTTTTCCCATACCTTGAATCTATTGATAATTTTTTTAAATTCAGATGAATATGAGGGTATAAATGTTTAGGTTATACTGTTTTCACTTCTAAAGTAAGGTTCAGGTTGTAGTTGAGCCCTGCACCCTGGGGCATGCTGAACACCCCCACGTAGTGCAGATTAGGTGAGATTCCCCCAGTCACCCTGCCTCTGACCCCTTTCTCTCTCTCCCTTGCTACACTATATTTGTGTGTTTTCTTTCATATAGGCATGTGGTTGTTTACATATTGGTTTTATACTAGTAGGAGTACATTGGATACTTCATCATTCTTAAGATACTTTACTAAGAAGAATGTGTTTCAAGAGTTGAAACTTCTTAATGTAACTGGCCTGAAAATCTGGCAGCTTCCATACCCTCTACCAGTCGTTCTGGAATGGAAAATGTGGTTCATCTCAAAGCCAAGTGCAATGTTGGGAAAGTGCCCAGACTGCTCTTCAACTTGGGGGAAAGTGCCATGGCTGATTAGCAAGGCTGCTGTTGGAGCAAGGCTGGGAAATGATGTCAAATGGGCCCCCCATTTTATGACTTTGACCTACATTGTTGCATCCTAAACTAAATTTGAAATGATGTTTTTCTTCCCCCTCCCCCTTTGGATCTTTGTCTCATTGACATAGCTTATAGGTTACTTTGTATTCATTTTCAGATCTTTGGGGATTTTCTTTTTCTTTGTAATGATTTTTATGTTCAGTACATTGTAATGTAAATTTCTCTTATTGCTGTTTCACTTGGCACTCATTAGGGAGAGTTAATTTGAGAAGCTGGATGCTCTATTTTGGAATAACATCCAGCCTTTTTCCATTGGAGTTTGCTTTTCCATTCCCCCTGTTCTTTGCATCTGGGAACCTTCTTCAATTTCTTTTAGCTTCTCAGTCTCCCCTGCAAGCCTTTTATCTCCTCTTCACTTTCCTTTCTGCCTGTCTGTGTCACACTAGCAAGTTCTCTGTGTTCCGTTTCCCACCACTCCAACTCTCTGTAGACAAGGGAGTCTATACCAAGGAGCTGTTGAAAATGTTTATTTTAGCAACAGTGTATTTCCATTTCTATCATTTTTTAACAATTAAAGATATTGCACAATGAGTATTTTGCCCTGGGAACAAGGCTCTGTCCCTTAATTCTTCCTTAGTGCCTTTGTGTATAATAAACTTACATCACTACATACTCAGGATGGAGAAGTTACACACAGGAGAGGATGCTCAGGAATGATCCCAACACACACACCAGGGCACACAGCCCAGAATTCCACTATCACAGCTTTAATCACTGGCATCAGGTGACCCTCTTCCCTGTTTTACTCGTTAGGTTTTGTAAAGTCACAGCAGATTCTTGAGGAAATCCGTCGTCTTTGACCAGTTGTAAACAACATCTGCTTTGGTTTTCTTTCTCTTTCTCTTTGTCTGTCTCTCTTGCTCTTGCTCTCTTTTTTCTCAACATTGTATTTCACAGGCCACCTTGTACAAAAGAATTGGCTTAAGTCAGAAAAAGTGTAATGATGTTGGGACAAAACAGGAAGTGTTCAGATGACGAGATGATATGAGTCGGGCCCACAAGTTTATAGATCAGGCCACCAGGTTTGTCTCACTTAAGAGACCGATTATTTTTTCTTTTATTTTTAGTAAAATGAATTGGCAACTTTTAAAAATGAAAGGATTCAAATTCATACAGACTTATCTAAAGATTTTCTTTATATAAAACAAAATCTGGCAGTCAAGAGCCTGTTATCCTATCAGGCAAAAGTGTCTGCCTCACTTACATTAAGTGCCAGCCCCCACAGCATTTGAGTTTGGACCCTGCACAGGAATCCCGGGGTGGGGGGCACCAGACTGCCTTTGCCCCTCCCTCTAAGTTGACTTCCCAGGTTGTTTGATCTGCTCGCAGAATTTTCCTTTCCCACCAAACTGAAATTACCACCTTCCCTCGCTTGATGTATTAGTTATGATAAGTTAACTACCCAAACTCAGAGGCTAGTCATAGCAAAGATTTTCTGTTCTCTTAAAATTGGCTATAAATTCATGTGACTCTGTCAGACAACTCTGCCCCCAGGCCACAAATAACCCCACCCAGGAAGCTTCAGCCTTGAAGCCCTACCAGCGTAAGGCTTTGCCTTCTTCCTCAATCACTAGGGTAAGAAAAATGTCACTGGGGCAGTGGGAGGTGGTGTTCAAATCAGAAATTAAAGACATGGGCCTAGAAAGGATGTGTGCACCTTTATGAAGACCACATTGTCCACAGATAGTTAACTGTGAGGGTACAGAATTACAGTTTTCCACGTATGGGCCCAGGAGAAGGAAAGCAAATCAGTGAACAGACATGATGGCTCCTTACCTGCAGAATGGCGGCATCTTCCCTCTCCTTTCAGCTTCTTTTGTCTCTTCTCCAATCTATTCTCCTCACAGAAACCAGAATAATACTTGAAAATGCACATTTTATTTCACAATCCCCAGCTTAAATTTTTTTCAATGATTTCTCATTGCTTTTTGGATACATTCCAGTATTTTAGCATGCATATTAAGACCCATTTGATTGCTTTCATTTTATAAAACTCTTCCCCAAAATGCATTTCCCAACTACTCCGGCCTTTCCTTCTTTTTCTGGAACACAGCAAATTCATTCCAACTTGAGAAATGTGCTCCTTCTGATGGGCATCTTTTTCTAATACCACGCTTCACTCAATATGTGAGACCTTTAAATTTACTATTTTTTTTTGCTTTTTAAAATGATTCAATAAACATAATCATGTACTCAGCTATTTCTACATTTCCACAATTTTGTGAAATTCAAATTTCAAGTTAGAAAATATTTTGAGATTCTGTATTTCTATGTTTTAATTAGTCTTAGTAAGAACTCTAAAACTTACACACCAACCTGTAGTTTACATTCCCATTACATTAATTTATTTACTAAGTTTCTGCATCAGGTAATAATATTTATTGCAAGCCCATTATGTAGCCCTATGAAAAATGAGAGTTATCACTGAAAATAATAAAAAGTTTGCTAACTTGAAAAGTAAAAATGTCTTGATTGCATAATTATCTGTCTTTGACATTTTTATGGATCAAAATATTTATATTTATTCATATCCTTAGCAGCCATTTGTTTGTATACTTCTCATATTATTGCCACTTCTATGTTGAAACTTCAAATTCTTTATTGATTGTCAAAGTAAATGAGGGCTGGGAATGAGTGGATTGCTGTCTTCATCAAAGTGGTTATTCACTTACTTAAGACATTCAAATGTCTGTAATTAAAACAAACAGTTGAAACTAATTGAAAAAAACTAATTGAAAAGATCTAAAAAAATTCCAAGGAGTTCAAAATGGGGGATTGTGGTAAAATAGGGATTTCTATAGCACAGTCTTTCACTATGTATATGAAGAGAGAAATAGGATGGTATGTGGAGGAGAGTGGAACCAAGTCTTTCTGTCTCTCTACATGTGTTACACATACACACACATGCATGCATTATACATTATATATATATATATATATATTTTATGACCATATTATGCTTATTGCGTGGTAAGGTAGACTTGAAATACATTCTGGGTCTGCAGGTTGCATGCCACACGCTTGAGTTGCAGCTTATCTTTGCCTTGTTATAATAAAATAATTATACATGCAAGATAGAAGGAGGGAGATAAAAGGGGTGAAAACAGAAATGTTAGCATTGGAGCTGCTCTTTTTATGGTGGCTCTGAGATTTGTGGTTTCAGATAGTTTCTTGGGACACATTTCTTTTTTTTCTTTTGCAGTTTTGGCTGGGGCCAGGCTTAAACCCACCACCCCTGGTATATGGGGCTGGGGCCCTACTCCTTGAGGCACAGGTACTACCCCAAGGAACACATTTCTTAACTAACTGAACCCTACCCATACAATTACTTATATCAAGATATAAAGGCTTCGTAAGTGTATCAGTGAGGGCTCAACCAGAGAAATGAAACCACTTGGAAGTGTTCTTTCATTGAGAGTTTTATTGGCAGGACTAGGCTTACGCAGTGGGGCCTGAACAGCTAAGTCCAACCCCACAGGACATGCACGGTTTCCCCATCAAAATATCCGCAGTTCTACAAATAAGGCCATTAGTAATTGAATTGAGCTCACCCAGACTGTTTAGGAAAATCTCAGGTAGTTATGCACTTTAACCACTTGTACAACATACCTGGATTAGTGTTCAGTTCAATAACCAGAGACCTAATCTAGCCAGGTCAATATATCCAAAAACCATCACAGCTGGTAAGAAAATGCCTCACATAGATTAAGGCAATGCCTTCTCAAATCAGTATCATTTGGCTATTTCAACAACTAGGAAAGTCTTCAACATTTGTTTAAAAACCTGCTCAGGTCTTTTCCAAGGGGAGCTGGACCCTTCATAAGGACCATTCTGAGTGTGTCTCAGAGATGCGGCTGAGGCCTCCCAGCGAGGCTCTCCCTTTTCTCATCCTCAGTCGTCCCAGTATTGTTTTCCCTTCTCTCTCCTCTCATGTCCTTCCCCTATTTTCCTTTATCTCTTCCTCTTCCTCCATCTTCTTCCAAATCCATTTTCTTCCTTCTTTATTTCAAGCTGATGAGTTTCAAGCATGAGATTTATGTTATGATGACTTCTTTTATATTTGTTATACTAAATTACATAAAAATATTTAAAATTTTTTTCTAAGGGTGGCACCTGTGGCTCAAAGGAGTAGGGCACCAGCCCCATATACCAGAGGTGGCAGGTTCAAACCTAGCCACAGGGAAAAAAAAAATTCTTACAAAGTATACTTCCTTGATGATGACACCAGGCATAACTTGGAATCCTTCACGATCACTGGGGGTACCCCTTCATTATTTTACTAACCAAATTATTAAAGTGCATTCTTCTACCAAAGGTTAACCCAATCCAGTATTTGCCTTCACATTTTAACAAAGATATTTATACCAGAATGTTTATTGCAGCTCAATTCATAATTGCTAAGTTATGGAAGAAGCTCAAGTGCCCATCGACCCATGAATGGATCAATAAATTATGGTAAATATACACCATGGAATATTATGCAGCCTTAAAGAAAGATGGAGACTTTACCTCTTACATGTTTACATGGATGGAGCTGGAACATATTCTTCCTAGCAAAGTATCTCAAGAATGGAAGAAAAAGTATCCAATGTACTCAGCCCCACTATGAAACCAATTTATAGCTTTCTTATGAAAGCTATAACCCAACTATACCCCAAGAATATGGGTAAATGGGAGAGGGAGGAGAGGGGAGGATGGGTAAAGGGAGAGTAATTGGTGGGACCACACCTATGGTGCATCTTACAAGGGTACATGTGAATCTTTCTAAATGTAGAATATAAATGTCTTAATGCAATAACTAAGAGGGTGCTGTGAAGGCTATATTAACCAGTTTGATGAAAATATTTCTAATTGTATATAAACCCAGCACATTGCACCCCATGATTACATTAATGTACATAGCTATGATTTAATAAAAAAAGAAATATCCCCTTTATTCAAGGCAAATTATACCTGCCATATTTTCCATACATTGCTTAATAAACTCATCATCAATAATAAAAACCAAAAAAAGAAAGAGCTTAACAAATTTCAAGTATGCAATACAGTGTTCACTATAATAATCAAGTTATACATCAGGTCTCTAGAATTATTCACCCTGCACAACTGAAGCTTTGCACCCAATATCTCTCCACTTCCCTCATCCTGCATCCACTGGCAGCCACCATTCTATTCCACGTTCCTGAGTAGGACATTTTTAGAATCCACACAGAGATAAAATCATGCAGTATTCCTCTATCTATGCTTAGCTTATTCCACTTAGCACAATGCCCGCAGGTTAATCCACGTTGTAGCTAATGACAAGATTCCCTTCCCTATTAATCTGTTAATAACATCCCTCTGTATGTGTGTGTGTATCAACTCTCTGTGTTCTTTCATGCACTACTGGGCCACTTATACTGATTCCACACCTTGGCTGTTATAAACAATGCCACACTCATATATTTGGTTTTGGTTTTAAATCAACATAAGCCCTCAGGAGATATGTTAAATATCATACAGAAAAAGTAATTTTCTATGAATAGAATGGGAAAATGATCAGTTCTGTATATCGTTCTTTTGTTAAACAGAGCTCTCATAGCTAACCATTTTGTTAATTAATTTGAGTAAGCTTGAACAAAGAGACTCTTTAATACCTCACAGGTAAGTAGGAAAATCAGGAGCAAAGTCAACAGACAGTAATTACTATTTGTCCAAATTCTCCATTTTCAACAAGGCAGTGATTCTTGGGACAACACAATTCCTTCAAATGTATGCATATTTATTTAAAGGAAATGTATTTCATTAAGTAATTTTTCAAAATAGAAAATAATTAAAAGAAATTAGAGATTGTCATACACTAGAATCCCCTCTGAGGCACTGAAAAGGATGAGAGTGGTACATTCCATGATAAATAATGAAATGAATGACCCTATTTCAGAGACACAGCTGGGCAGCTTCCTCCAAGTAGGCAGAGAACCCTTGCTTGGAAGGTATTAGGGGCAGGTACTTGAAAACTGTGTTTGTGCTTATAACCATGATTCTTCACCATTACCACACTCACAATATTGTTTCACTCTGAGTGTTTTCTTGGTGAATTTACCCATTTAGCTAATATTCATTGTATTCTTAGTAAAGAGCTAGGCACTGGGGATGCAAAATAATGCAAGATCAGAGATAAGAGGAGAGAATTTGGGAAAACGTAATTCACACCTTTTAATCCAACTTTGCATTTACTTATTTTTTTACTTTTATGATATTTAAAGTTTATTTTTACTTTGATATGCAGCTACATTATTCATCATGCAAGTTCTTGAGATATGTTTCAGAATCTTGCTGCTTACCCAGCTTCTAATATTAGTCAAGGATTTCATTTTCCTGGTGAAAGTTGTGAAACTTTTTTTTTTTTTTTTTAGTTTTTCTCTAGAGTGACTTGTTCCTGCTGAGCCCATAACATGGACTTCCTTGGAGAACACAAGACATGAAAGTGTCCAAGACTAAGTATCAGAGAACAACTGAGCGTGTGCTTAACCTGGAGAGCTTGTTTCACCTTGAGGTAACTTCTCCATCTCTCCCTCCCTATACTAACCACAAAGCCACCAATCTCTCTCTCATTTGATTAGTCCTTGTCGGGCATCCAAGGCTCCTGTGTTCACAACAAACTAGCTAACTTTAATGCTCAACAAATTAAAATCTCCTGTTTCTTTTCTTTGAATTTTCAGAGCATCTTGTATGAAATAACAACCTTATTCCATCTGCCATAATAAATAATGAGCCATAGAAATGCCATTTTTTGCACATTATTTCAAACATAGCTAGAATTGACATAGAAAACATTGTTTCTTTGCCATAGCCTGAATGCTTATTCTGAATAGTTTTCATATGACCACTTCAACATGGTTGATTTCCCTCCGATGTGGGTGTGTCTGTTTTGTTCCTTGTGGGCTTATTAGCATAAGGGAGACAGGATATTCATCTCAGAGACGGCTCTTTATGCATTATGCTGTGTCCATATGAGTGAGAGCTCTAAAATTCTGTGTCTTACTCAAGGGTCACTATAAAACGCTTCGTGTAAAATTACAAAAGCACTTTTAGGATCCTTGAGATTGATTGAATCATAAACATAACAAGGAAACTCAGTTCATAAAACATCACTGGACTGTTAAGCTGAATCCATCGTGACTCAAACTCCACTTGTATTTGTACCACTAGGTCTACCCATGATAACCACATGTTATTCCAGACAGTTTGCAGGAGAATGCAGGTGTGTTAGCACCACAGGAGAAATAAGATATATGGTGCAAATGTTTAGTATGATATAGCATAAAGTTATGAATTATTTAAAATTTGTTTTCTATGATTCTATAGAATGTATGTGCTATTTTGATATTATCTCTCTTTCTCTCTCTCTTACACACACATACCCTGGAAAAAAGTCCAGGCAGGTGTTCAAAAATGTTATTTTCCCCCCAGAATGGAACTAGCATAAAAGCCTGATTTTTCCTAATATGTGACCCTTTTTAATATGTCAAACTTCTATTAAAATCTAATATGATGCAATGGTAATTTATAAATCATATAATATCATAAAACAATTATATTATGATATAATTTAATAATAGTATTAATAACTCAAGCTACTTGAAAATTAATACCCCTCTAGCTGGGAGAGAAAAGCTTTCCATTGCTCCAAGGGGGGAATCTAGTGATGTGACAGGAAATGCCACAGAGGTTTTGAATCTCTTCCTGTGAACTAGGGGAGCTGATGACCCTCTCTGCCTCCAAGAAAGAGATAATAACAACTGGATAGCTTAGTGCAGCTTATGCTCAATTTTTACAACTCTGAGGAGTGAAGAAAGGATTACTAGCTTTTTTGCTAGACAAACTAGTCTTTAAAATAGCTCTCAGGTACTTAAAAAATATTACTACCTTTTTAATCCATCTGGCTGTCTTAGGACTTGGCATAACCAATGAGCTCACCGTAACTAAGTCCAAAGACCGCAGCACTAGCCTACTGTGTGAGCTGGGTTGGAAAGTCACAAGCTCTCTGAAGGCGTGTCAATGGCTACATTCCTAACATATAGTACACCTAGTGTAGCCAATGTTCATTAATTTTGTTGAGAATGCCAGATATCTTTGCATCAGCAATGCAGTCCAAGAAAGCAGATAAGAAAAAAGAAAGTGGATTTTGTTGTTACAATTTTATGTTCATCATATGCTACTTTTAATATAAGTATCAATGACTTAAAAATAAGAGAGAGTTCCAGTGATTCTAGGCTTATGTTAAAAGAGGCTACATGAAGTCCATCCCATAGAGCAATCAAATCTGCATATTGCAAGGGTACACATCAAATCTATTAAGTGTACAGTATAAATGTCTTAACACAATACTTAAATAAGTGAGGTGAAGGCTGTGTTAACCAGTTTGATGTAAGCATTTCAAACTGCATGTAAAATCAGCACATTGTACCCCAAAGTGCATTAATGTATATAGTTATTATTTAATAAAAATAAAAAAGGAAAAAAATAACAACTAAATCTATTACAAAATCCCCCAAACCATGTGTTTATGAATGAAGAAGAGGATATTAGTTCAATATATCAAAATATGTGACATATATAGGCATCGAAATAAATTGAAGATGTATTTTATATGCTGCTACGTAGTATAGATGGGATAAGGGATGTGGGTTTGTAATATTTTTCTCAAAATGATGATAAATGAGGGAAGATTATTCTTGGAATATGTCTACACTATCTGAACAAAAACATCTTCTTGACTGATACATTACCACAATTATAATTGATGCCTACCAATTTATTGTCCCCAGAAAGTATGTTTGGTAGCCGGAAACAATACAACACAGAACCACATGCCTATATAAGTGGCTGTCTACACACACCCCCCCCCAATATATTCTATATTCCTACATACTGAAGATCAAATTAACAAGTTTCATGAGAAATACTATTCCACAAAATAAGAATATTTCCATAAACTAAAGTCTTCACAGATTATATCCAATATGTCAACAGGAGAATAGGCATTTTGGGTTCTAAACTGAAAGAGTACAAACGTTTAGTGACTCACTAAGTCTTCAGCGCAGCTCCCGATATTCTGCTGTAACTGCACCCCAACCAAACTTTGGGAAAAAGAGAAAAACTGCCACAGATTATGTGCCTTCATGGAAAATGTTTGTTTGAGGAATTAAAAATGAATTAAGTGTTATTATTCAACAGGACAAGGATAGGGTCTCTACTGAGTACCCTCAGGGCAGTAGCATCCTGACGCTATGGTCAGGAGCTAGTTGTTACCATCCCCTAAAAGAATAAGGCTCAAGGTCACAGGAGTCACAGACCAGAGCAATTATATCCTTCCAGTAAAGGAGCCAATCAGGTAATGTGAAAATAAAGAAACCAGAAAAACAATAATAAGCAAACAAAAGCAAGATTCTTATACTTAAAACCAGAAGCCAACCAGCAGCAAAGAGGTACAATTTTATGCAAATGTCCAGTGTTCTAAGGATCCCTGTTCAAAACTGGAAAACAGAGACTTTCCTTGATGCCAGTTCTATTTTTATTTATTTAATTAAATCTTCTTCTTCTCCTTCTCCTTCTTCTTCTCCTTCTCCTCCTTCTCCTCCTCCTTCTTCTTCTCCTCCCTTCTCCCTTCTCCCTTCTCCCTTCTCTCTTTCTTCTTCTTTCTTCTTTCTTCTCTTTTTTTTTTTGGGGACAGAGTCTCACTATGTCACCTTTGGTAGAGTGCTGTAGTGTCACAGCTCACAGCAACCTCAAAACCTTGAGCTTGAGCAATCCTCTTACCTCAGCCTTCAAACCTGATTGTTTTTGTCTGTTTTTGCTAGAGACAGAGTCTTGCTTTCCTCAGCTTGGTTTTATACTCCTGAGCTCAGGCAGGAGTCACCAGCCTGGTGACTCCCAGAATGCTGGGAGTCAAGGCGTAAGCCACCATGCCTGGGTCTTGAAGACGGTTGTAAGTGAACCTGACTGTCAAATTATAATTCCTCTGAAGTGATCACAAAGAAACATTTCCAAAGAGTAAGAACATCAGAATCAACTTCTCTTGGTCTACCTCAGTTTGATCAAACAGAATCTTAACTTGAGCCTAAGTTCTATTGGTCCTCCAATCAGAAATGGCTAGACACAAGGGGTGGTTTGAGTCACGTCCCCAGCCATGTTATGTGACACATTCCCTAGAAAGAAATCATCAAAGGAAGGTGTCAAGCCTTCAAGCTCAAGCGAAGACAACAGCTCAGTGAGGGTAAGACACTCAATGTTGAGTCAGATGACATCTGGTGGCTTGCCCAAGAAATTCATTCAGGGAAGCTTGTCTATTAGGGAAGCTTTTACTGCACGAAATTTTGTCAGGCACAATTTTTGCTTATTAATTAATTGTTAATATTATTCTTTTCTTTTGATATAGAGTGTCACTCTGTGGCCTGGGCTGGAGTGGTATGGTGTTAGCCTAGCTCACAACAACCTCAAACTCTTGGTCTCAAACGATCCTCATGACTCAGCCTCCCAAGTAGCTGGGAAACTGAGAGTATAGGTATCAACCACGATGGCTGCTCAGGTAATTTTTCTATTTTTAATAGAGACTGGGTCTTGCTTTTGCTCAGGCAGGCCTTAAACTTCTGAACTCAAGTCACCCACCTGCCTTAGCCTCCCAGAGTGATGGGAATATAGGTATGTGTCACTGTACCTGCAATATGCTTATTAATTTAGATCCATATATGTTTGTTGTAAAATTATTTGTAATAGTAACATAACTGCCAAACATAATAAAATTAGATTTAAACATTAAATAAATTAGATTCATATATATTTGTATTTATATACAATATATTATATATTACATTATACATAATTATAATGTAATTATACATTATATATTATACATTATACATTAAATATTACATAATTATAATGTAATATGAATATATTGTATATATAATGTATATTGTATAGCAGGTATAATACAACATATTAATATAATAAATAACATGTTATCATATATAATAATTGCATGTATAATTATAATATAGGTGATTATAATATATATTATGTCATATAATATATTCATATAAAATATAAAAGACATAATATATATTATATAACATATATAATACAATATAACATGTTATATTTATAGACGATAAAACAATTATATATAACAACATAATTATATACATATAACAACATAATATAATGCTGTTTTATAACAACATATATATAACATAAAAGAACATAATCATATATATTTATATATATAATTCTATATGACAACATAATATATAGTTGTTATATATATCATAATATATATTATATAGTTATATAATATGTATATATCATAATATATATAATATATATAATGTGGTTATATATATTGTAAAACAACATATATAAATATATATACAATGAAAATATATATGAACATACATATAAAACAGTATATGTAAAAGAACATATATAAAACATGTAACATAAACTACATATAAAAACATAATTATATATACAATTGTGTATATTTATATGAATATAATAAATAATTACATGATATATGGTTATATATATAACATTATGATGTTACCATATATAATATTATATAATATATATGAAATATATAATGTATACTATATATTGTGATACACAATATTATATAATGCAAAATATTTAATTAAATATAATACATAGTCACATATAATGATTCTTTAATTATATATAAATATATATTAATATATAACATTACATGTTGTATATAATTAAATAATATATAATGTTACATATTAATATATAAAAGATAAATAACCTAATTATATATATAATATACACAAAACATGTAATACATAATAAATGTAACATAATGTTACATATATGTACATATATAAAATATATAAAACATGTTATATGTATGTCAAAGATTATATAACATACATAACATATGTTCTATAATATATATAACATAACATATATAACATAATTTTATGTATGCATAACAACATACTATATTAAACATATATACTATATACAGCATAGTACATATGTTGTATATAGTATAACAGTATATACATCTGTGTATATATAATAAAATAATGCTATGAACAACATATATATACCTTGTTATATATAAAAAATAAATTATATATAGTATGTAGTATATAAAACTATGATCTTTATATAATAGTATATATGTTATATATAGTACAACATACTATATGGTATATACTATATAAAACTATGTATATCGTATACATAGTATATGATACATAAAACTATGTTGTATATATAACTGTATAGTATATAAAATATAACATGTAAAACAACATAAATACATGTATAAATAACATACTATATATAAAATATATGACAACATAATAATATATAACAACAAAATTATATGATATATAAATCATGTACATGATTACATATATATACACAGTGTGTATATAATATTGTTATATAATAAACATATAATTATGTTGATATAAATAGCATGTTATATGCATTACATAAGATATATAATGTATGCTATATATATAAAACAATAATTTGATTTCTGTTACATTATATGTTATGTAATATACATAGTACATAGTATATATGTGACATTATGTAAGATATACATGTAAGATATATGTTTTATAATCTGTAATATGTTTTATATGTACATATAGGTAGCATGTTATATTACATCATATAATAAATGGAATATTACATGTTCACTTCATGACGTATTACATACATAATAAATGGAATGTCTCACACGTAATAACTGGAATATTACAAGGGGGGGTCCTGAATCATGTATTACACATGTACTAAATGGAATATTGCATATGTACTAAATGGAATATTACATAGGGGACCCCACATCATGTATTACATATGTAATAAATGGAATATTACATGGTGGGCGTCCTACATCATGCACTACGTATGTAATAAATGGAATAATACATGTGTAATAAATGGAATATTACATGGGGTGCCACATCATGCATTACATATGGACTATCACATATCTATTAACTTGAATATTACACGGGGATCACATATCTACTAACTAGAATATTGCATGTGGGCCCTGCATCATGTATTACATATGGAATATCACATATCTAATAACTGGAATATTGCATGGGGGGGGTCCTGCATCATGTAATACATATGTAATAAATGGAACATTACATGTGCAATAAATGGAATATTACATGGGTCTCGCATCATGTATGACATATGTACTAAACGGAAAATTACATGGGGGGGGTCCTGCATCATGTATTCCATATGTGACAACTGGAATATTACATGGGGTCCTGCATCTTGTATTATATGTCAAATGGAATATTAGGCATGTAATAAGTGCAATATTACAGATGTCATACATGATTATATTGCATATGTAGTAAATGGGATATCACACATGTGATACATGATGTATTCCATATGCACTAAATGAAATATTGCATATGCAATAATTGAAATATTACATGGGCCCCACATCGTGTATCGCATGTGTAATAAATGGAATATTACAGGAGGTCTAGCATCATGTATGACATATGTAATAAATGGAATACATGTATTACCTATGTAATAAATGGAATATTACAAGTGTCCCACATCATGTATTACATATGTAATAAATGGAATATTACACATTTGATACATGATGTATTTCACATGTAATAAATGGAATATTACACATGCGATACATGATGCAGTACACATGCCACATAAGGTAAATCACATGTGATTCATGTCATATTAAATATGTAATATAAGGAATATGACATATGCGCTACATGATCTGTTACATATGTAATAAACTGAATATTCCACATGCAGTATAAGGAATATTACACATGAAATGCATATTATGTATATATTGTAGGGAATATAGCATATGCGATATGTGACTTATTACA
This sequence comes from Galago senegalensis, assembly GCA_963575145.1. Lineage (NCBI taxonomy): Eukaryota > Metazoa > Chordata > Mammalia > Primates > Galagidae > Galago > Galago senegalensis. Next base: position 31,268 of record CAUYTI010081941.1, read on the forward strand.
CATGCAATATATGGATTATCACACATGTGATACATGAAATTACATATGTAATATGGGGAATATCACACATGTGAAACATTACATATTACATAGTAATGTAGGGAATATTAATCATGTGATTCATGATGTGTTACATTTGTAATATAGGGAGTATTACTCATTTTACACATGTAATATAAGAAATATTACACATACAATATATGGATTATCACACATGTGGTATATGATGTATTACACAAGGAATATTACAGATGAGATACATGTCATATTACATATGCAGTATAAGAAATATCACACGTGTCACACATGTAATATAAGAAATATTACACATGCAATATATGGATTATCACACATACAGTACATGATGGATTACACATGTAATATAAGAAATATTAGCCATGTGATACGTGATGCATTACACATGTAATATATGGAATGTCACACATGCGATATATGACATATTACACATGAAATGTACAGATTATCACACATGTGGTACAATGCGGTACATGATGGATTACACATGTAATATATGGAATGTCAGACATGCAATGCACACTGTATCATTCATGTAATATAAGAAATATTACACATGTGATATATGACATATTGCACATGCAATATATGGATTATCACACATGTGGTACATGACATATTACAAATGTAATATAAGGAATATCACTCATGCAATAGATGATGTATTACATATGGTTTAAATGGTTATTACATGTGTACACATACATCCATCATATATTGTACTGTTTCCTATGTTATGTGTTATATATGACATATTACACATGCAATACATGGCATATCACATATGCAATATCACACATGAGATACATGACATTACATATGAATATATGGAATATCACACATGTGAAACGTGATGTATTACATATGTTATGAATGGATATTACATGTGCACGCACACATGTATCATATCATGTACTGTGTCTCCTGTTTCATGTGTTATGTTTGTTATACTACACATGTAATTACATGACATATCACGTTATAAATGGAATATTACACATGTGATACATGCTTTATTACATATACAATACAAGTTACACATGTGACACCTGACATATTACATGTGGAATATAAGGAATATTACACATGTTATGCATTGTATTTTATTTATGTAATATTTGGAATAGTGCACTAGCGATACATGATATATTACATGTGCACACATGCATGCATTATATGTTGTGCTGGATGTCCTATGTCATGTGTTATATATATCATATTATACATGCAGTACATGATGTATTACATTGTAATATAAGGAATATCATGCATGCAATACATGATTTATTACATATGTTATAAATGGATATTACATGTGTATGCATACACGCATCATTTGTTGTATTGTGTCTCTTATGTCATGTGTTATATATGTTATGCATGCAATACATGACATATCACATATGCAATATAAGGAATAACATACATGTGATACATGATGTATTGCGTCTCTTATTTGTGGTTTATCTTACTCACTATGTCCTGAACCCTCATTATAGAAAGAATTATCTTTTCCAACTTTTTAAATGTCTGTGTCTCATACATTGTATATACTAAATACATACAATTTCTCATCTATTAATATATTTATTAACAACTAACCATCATCCAACATGTACACAAAAGAGTTTAATTCCATGAAGCTAAAGAAGTTATGCTGGCTGGGTGTAGTGACTACACCTGTAATCCCAGCACTCTGGAATGCTGAGGCAGGTGGATTATTTGAGCTCAGAAGTTCAAAACTAGCCTGAGCAAGAGGAAGACTCCATCTCTACCAAAAATAGAAAAGCTACCTGGACGTGGTGTCGGGCATCTATAGTCCCAGCTACTCAGGAGGCTGAGGCAGGAGGATTGTTCAAGTCCAAAAGTTTGAGGTTGCTGTGAGCTATGATGCTACCGCACTCTACCCAGGGCAATAAAGTGAGACTCTGTCTCAAAAAAAAAAAAAAGGTTATTAAAACTCATGGTTTATATTGTGAATCTTATCCACTAAATGATATTCAATTGAAAATAGAATTATCGGTTTCTCTAATGTTTTTAATCTGATTTTTCTTTATACAAGTAGAAAAAATACTACAAATATACTTGCATAAAAGCCTCGAAGTTAAGCTATTTGTCAGGTATATTCATTTGTTCTCCAAAGCCCTCATGCAAATATTTGTTTCCCAAGAAAGCCATTACAACATGCCACTTCCTCCTAATAACAAAATGATAAGCTTATACTGAGGAAAAATAGAATTCCTAAAGGAGCAGGTACATTCTGAGTACATTAATTATGAAAACAGCTTTAAATGTTAATCTATGTACAAAACAATATCCGAAAATGAGCCTCCTGTTACATTTGCCCTGCAGTGAGATAATAGAAGGTGTTAGGAGGGAATCAAGCTGTTGGTAATCAGGCTCTAAATAAAGGATCCCAGGTCTGCAGTCTGGGCGATCCAAGAACACCTGCCATGAGGTAAAGAACAACGGTGAATCATTACAATAATATATGCTCTCCCACAGAAACGTATAAAAGTACAGGCAGATTTTTAACTTAGTAACAAGGACTTTGCATAAATTCTTCACACAAAATCCATAAAAATGAAATATTCAAATAATAGACCTTTCCATCAACAATGACTTCAGAGCAATTAGAAAATAAAATTGTCTTATATCGGTAACTAGAATTTTAAAATAGGCCAGGCCTATTTTAGACCAAATCTAAGGGAGTTTAATGACACAGTTACCAGACTTAGTCTCAACATATTAATAGAATGGTTACTATTTGGGCGCTACTGTCCTTAATCTGAGACATCATTGTATCTTTAAAGGGAAAGAAAATACTACGTTGCCCTCGCTAGAGTACTGTAGCGTCACAGATCACAGCAATTTCAAAGTCTGGGGCTTAAGCTATTGTCCTGCCTCGGGCTCCCAAGTAGCTGGGACTAAAGGTGCCCCCACAAAGCCCGGCTATTTCTTATTGCAGTTGTCGTTGTTGTTTAGCAGGCCCAGGCTGGGTTCAAACCTGCCAATCCTGGTGCATGTGGCCAGTGCCGTAACCACCGTGCTACGGGCGCTGAGCCTCCCTTTCTCTTTTTATCTCTCCCCCCACTTCCTTCTCCCTCTTTCTATCATTTCTCTATGTAATTGGAAAATTCCTCTAAGTTCCTCTACGCAATACACAGAATAGATTTGTATAACTCCTGGGACCCCTTTCACATCAGGCAAAATGAATAAATGCCCCTAGTGCCATAGCCAGGTTCATATTCTAACCCCCTTCCCACCACCCTTAGTGTAGGACAAGTCTTCAGGTCCACTTGGATGGAGCTGGTTCTCCCTTCTTTCTTGCTTGTGGTTTTCATGAAGGACTATGGAATATGCTGGAATGCCACATCCTGAGATTGGGAGGGACTGACCAGACAGCCTAGGCTGTGTCCCAGTTCCCGTAGAAAGAGGAAGCCCTCGGCGCCTGAGGCCAGCACACCCTGCTGCCCTGTGCTGCAAAGCCGAGGGCAGGCTGCTTCCTGGGCCCTCGGCTGCAGTGCACGTGGTCTTCCTCACCTTGGGGGACTGGCTTGAGATAAATCCAAGGCTCCTGCTTTCCTTCATGGTCCACTTCAAACCCACTTCCTATAACATGCTGTGTGGGGGGTTCTGTCTCACCAGGCTCAGTTATCTTGATGACCACTGCACAGGGACGCTGCTTTACAAAACTGGCACAGACAGCAGAGTCTACCCAAGTAAGCACAACTTACTGGGGAAGCAGGAGGGCAAAGAGCCCTGTTTATGAACCAGGGAGAAGACTTCAGGCTGAGGGCACGGAGGCTGGACGCGCATTGACAAGTCCCTGGGGTGGGGCACCTATGTGATTCCTGCTGCCGAGGACCATACAGCTCATGAAACGGCTACTGCGATGGAGCCTGCACCCGCACAGTCCTGGAGCAACTTCAGGAAGAGGCAGGCAACCTGCTGACGGGTGGGCTCCCCTGTGACTGGGGCAGTGCCCACCTGCCATGCTGACCGCCCTCCATCCCACAACTGCTTGGCCCTGCAGTGTGCACAGAGAAGGCTGAGCCTGGCAGGGCTCTGTGGCAGTGAACTCCGAGGAATTTCCCCTTTGCCCTCCGTTTTCTCATTTCTGGAATGGTGCGCATAGCAATGCTGGGTACCCAGAATTGAAAGAAGGATTGGACAACAGAGAGAGAGAGAAAGGCACCATTCACCAATGGCACAACCCCAAGAAATACCTCAAAGCTTTTCTGCCTTTATTATTTTCTTCCAGTTATTATTGTTGCCATATTTGTTTGTATTTTTATGTGATAAAAATCAGACTTGCAGATCCAGCACAATAAATTATTCACATAGCAAATTATGTTATACAGAAGCTCGGGTTGAAAGGCATGCATTTTTCATAAGAAAAGCAGCACATTAACAAACATTAATTCTTCTATAACCTAGCTTGACTAAATTCTCTGAGCTGTAGTGAGATGACTGTTCCTTTGTTTGGTCATTCAACAAACATCTGCAAAAATGTACCATGTTCCAGGTTTTAGTGAGATGCTGTGGACGCATAGGAGACCAGAATAGACAGAAATGTGGTGAGTTTTTTTCTTATAGTAAAGACTTTTCTATTTCTTAAAAACAGAGGTTCCCCAGACCTAGAGCCTGCAATCTTTTTGCAAATGCCACTGCTTATTTCTGGGTGGGCTTGAGCAAGTTCATTAACTACTCCTTGGCTCATTTCTTTGTTGAAACAGGCAGAAAGATAAGGGCACCACTCACAGGATAGTTGTAGGATAAGCATTAAGGGACCTTGTTGTTTCTATCATCTACTAAAAAGAACTTGCTATTTCAATTTAATAATCATATTTGTAGGTCATTAGAACTAACTCCGGATGCCAGTGAATGACCTTGTAAAAGAAACTCAGAGAGACTGGGGGGTCCTTTCCCCACGAGGATCACAGTGAGAGGATTCTCACCCAGGAGGAAACGACCCCTCACTCAACATTGAGTGGGATGGTGTGACGGCACCTCGACCTTGGACTTCCCAAGGTCCAGAGCTGTGAGGAATCAATGTCTGTTTTTTGATAAACTCCCCACTCCCTGGCATTTTAGTATAGTGGCCTGAATGAACTAACACAGCTAGGTACCGACAGCCTTAAAGAAATTTAAATTTAGTTCCCTTGGATTATTGTGATTTTACGTTATGAGACTCATTTTCCTGTTGTGAGAAGTAATGTATTTTTATAAATGAATAAGCCCAAAATATTTCAGACATTATAGTTTCTGTTCAGTTATTAAAAAGTACAACTAAATAATGAATCCAGTACTTCCATGTATTTATTACAAAAGATAAAATTAAACTTTATTATTTACGGTGTCACAAGGCGTATCAATAACTGATACAATGGTATTACTCTCCCAAATTTCAGATTTCTTCCCAACTTAATCTTAAATGAAAGCTTAGAAGCCATCTTCCCTAGGACCTGCTTTGGTAACACTACTCAACTATTCACAATTGCAGCCTTCAGGATCAGAACAAATTTCTTCACTCTGGGACTCCAGTTTTGTTAAATATCCTCGATCATATAAATCTCCTTAAATTACAGGTAGCTTTACAGCTTCTGCTCTAGTTAAACTGTGGGAGCCACTGTGCTTGAAAAATTATTTTAACTCCTCAGATTTAGTGCCCCAAGAGCTGACAGAGAGTCTATTCTGACCTGCCTATGGGTGAGAGAAAGCCTCATCTATTCAAAATTACAGATATATAGCCTTGGTTCCCACAAAACTATAGGACTTGGTTTCTCCATTGAAAATTCTTCACATGTGCTGGTCTTTGAAAACTAACTTGCACTCTAGACTTTGTGTACATTACAAATAATACAGCAATGAAATAAGTCTTTCAGGAGCATTTCTTTTATGCAAATAACAAAAGTAGCTTACATTTATTTAGTGCCAAATATATATGAAGCAACATCGATCAAGGAATTTCATATGCAATATTTCTGTTAAGCCTGCAATTTAGTTACTATATCTATTTCACAGCAGAGAAAATAAGATTTCCCCAATGCTACACAGCTAGTGCAACTAAGACGGTTCCAGTAAATCCAATTTCTTTCCACCATATTAACTTTATCTATTCTCAACATTTGTTTTCTAAGACTAGAAGCACATATGAACAAATTCACATATTTTAATGCAAATCCTAATTTCTTACATTTTCTTTAAGCAAGCTGGGATGAAATTGAAGGGTGAGTTGGGGAATGAGGAAAAGAGAATTTCCTTTAATATGGACTAAACTTTAGACAATGTACTGACTATATGACTATACTATGTGAATGTCAGATTTTTATAGTCACTTTTTGAGGTAGAGATAACAAATCTATTTTGGAGTTGAATAAAGTGAAGCTCAGAAACAAATGTTTGCACTAAAGTTAAGAAAGCTAAGAAAGAGGAACAGACCCCCATTTGTGGATCTCTGGGACACACAAATCTCTGTGTGCTCATCAAGCCAGTGCTCTTCTTGGTATCATCCCGTGTGTGTGTGTGTGTGTGTGTGTGTGTGTGTGTGTGTGTGTATTGAGAGAGTCTCACTCTGTTGCCCAGACTAGAGCCCTGGCATCACAGCTAACAACCTCAAACTCCTGAGTCCAGCCTGATCCTCCTGCCTCAGCCTCCCCGTGGAGACTATAGTGCCCACCACAACGCCCTGCTATTTTTTTAGAGACAGAGTCTCACTTTTTCTCAGGCTGGTCTGTAACTCCTGAGCTCAGCTGGTTTGCATGCCTCGGCCTCTTGGAGTGCTGGGATTACAGAGTGAGCCAGCGAGCCTGGCCACAGTCTGTTTTTTTGCTTCATTCTCTTAACCGTATTTCCAAAGAGCGGAATTTCTTAATTTTGGGGAGAGTACAATTTATTTTTTCTTCCAAAAATGTGCTCTTGGTGCAGTTTTCTACCGTTATTTGATAAATTTGCATCACATAATTTTTCCCTGTTTAGTCGGGAAGATTTATAGTGTTATATTTTACATGTAGGCCAATGTTTCACATTGAGTTAATCTTTATGTATGGCTTATAAAAATCTAATTTTTTTGGTATTATAGATCCATTTTCCCCAGCATCCTTTGTTAAAATACTACCTTTCCTCACTGAATTGCCTTTGTTGAAAATAGATACATATTGAACACATATGTTAGGATCCATTTCTAAGCCCTTTCTTCTGTTCAGTTGACTTATCTATCTGCCTTGATGTCATTGCCATACTGTTTTAATTCATGTAGCTTTGTAATAAATCTGGAAGTCACTTACTAAAGTCTTCCAAATTCAAATTTCCCTTCCAAGGCTATTTTTGCTATTCTATGTACTTTACATTTCCGTAAAATATTAGAATCTGCTTATAAAATCTGCAGTCATTGCTGCTGATGTTTTGAGTGAAGTTATGTTGACTTCATAGACTCAACTGGGGAGAAATGACATCTTAATAGTGTGGGATTTTCAGATTTACAAACACAATATAGTTGTTCATTGATCTAGACCTTTAACATCTGTCAGAGTATTTTGAAATTTTCTGTGCATTGATTTTGAAAATATGTTGTCAGATTTTGCTTGATTTATTTTCCTATTTTGATGCTACTGTAAGTGGTAGTTTTCTAAATTTCAACTAATTATGTGCTCACAGTATTCAGAAAAATAATTTCTGTATTTTGATCTGACATTCCTCAACCTTGATAAACTGATTAATACTAGAAATTTTTTGTAGGTTCCACGGGATTATCTGTTTTGATTGTGTCATTTGTAGTTTTACCTTTTCCACACCTAAATGAATGCCTTTTTTTTTCATGTCATATGGAATTTGCTGATGTTTCTAGTACACAGGTCAACAGAGGTGCTCATAGTGGGTACTCCTGAATTATCTATGTTACTGAGAAACATTTCACCATTAAGGAAATTAGCTTTCCCTTATGAGATTAGCTTTTTGTTGAAACGTACCCATTACCAGGTCAAGGAAGACTCCTTCTACCTCTACTTTGCTCAGTTTTTAATTTCTTTTTCAAAAAATGGGTGTTGAATTTTATAAAGGTCTTCTTGATATTTTGAAAGGATCATATGTTGTTGCTGATGTGGGCGTGTGTGTATGTGTGTGCATGTGTGTGCTTGTGTGTTTATACGTGTGTGTGCACGTGTGTTTGTATGTGTGTGTGCGCTCCCCTGGATTCACTGAGAACTCAGATCTATTTTCTTTGGCAAGACCACATGTGGCCCTCTGGATCCCCAAGTTTGGCCCCCTGATCGAATGGAAGCATAATGGAACAAATCTCTTTACAATATCTTTCAAAATTTAGTGCTTAAATAAATTTATTCAATTAAATCAAACTTTTGGTAGGTAGAATTATATCATTTGTTTTGCAGTTTCTTTTTATAGTTAGCAATTCAATGTGATATTTGTAAGTCAACTTGCAAATGAATATTAGGACACTTTCAGTGTGCCCTTACAAATATCTTTTATTTTGTTTGTTTTCTATTCTTTATCTCAAAAGTACAAAAAGGGATTTTTTGAAATATGGTTAGCCTTTTAAGTCTTTAATTCATTCTAGTGAAACTTGTTTAAAATAATAAAATGTATCCACACCGTTTTATTTTTAAGCTCTAAGTGAATAACATCCTCCCCAGTCCAATATGCCATGGTATTTATTTCCTTAAAGATAAATGAGCAGTCATGACTGTTTAGTTCTTATAAACTGATCATCGATCTCACTTAGTCCCTTACTACTATAAAGGCAATTCAAAATACATTATTTTGTATTTTGATTAAGACAGTTCTTTTCCTCACTCTTAATCAGAAGTTTTACCTTCCTTTGGCGTGCAAAATATATAATATCTGTAAGATATAAATAATTTAGAAAAACATGAAGACATTTTTCTACCTACAGTGCATCCTCAATATAGTGTTAAGCAGAGTCACGCAGTATTCAAAATATGTTATTTAACCAGTATCATTATTTAGTATTTATTGCTTTTACACCTTCTAAATTCTTTATATATATCATTAAAAATAAACTGGATAAAAAAGACTGAGATGTATTTAGTTGAACTTTTGTTTCTTTCCTTAAATTTATACTCCTAGGTATACACACATATACCCCAAATAGGACTTTCTATCATCCTTTCAACTACATGTTTAAACATTAAAGAGGAAAGGAGGATTTAAAGAGTGAGAGCTGCCAACAAGAAAGTTTAATACCCTGGAGGAACCCAGTTGAGACTTGGAACACCCCCACCCCCCAGGCAGAAAAGTGGAACTGGCGTTCACACTGCCATTTTGAGTTTCCAGTCCACTCTCCCTCCCCTTGCCAACAGAGACTGGGAGAGGAGACCCAAGAAAAGCATCCACCCACCCTTTCAAGACCAAGCCCCCTGTCCCAGTCCTTCACCGGGAGAACTGCTTGATTCACACTTTCTGCGTGCAGACAGATTCCCCTCAATCAGCGCATTCTGTGCTCAGCTGTCTCTCTGGCTACTATCTGCACTTCCGGAGACCTTGGTGCCCATGACTGGGATTGACACCGGACAGGGAGGGCTACACACCCCACCAGGCGTCCGCCTCCGGGTCTTTGGTGGCCCTTGATGGTTATTGACTTCTGCTGGGTCGGGTCACTGAGTCGCGCCGCCTCCTGGAGCCCTGCTGGCCTGCAGCTGCTGGGGAGGGTCGCGCAGTCCCGCCAGCTGCTTGCCTGCCTCCAGGGCTTTGGCGGGAGGTGAGGGCAATTGACTTCTGCTAGGGCAGGTCGAGCAGCCGCCCATCTGCCTCCCGGGGCCCCCTGGCCCTGGATCACCACCAGCTCCTGCCTGAGAGGGTTGCGCTGTCCTGCCAGTCCCGTGCCAGCCTCCAGGGCTTTGGTGGCCAGCGAGGGGAACTAACTTCTGCTGGGGGGGGGGTCACGCAGTCTCGGCCCGCCTCCCAGGGTCTTGTCGGCTGGCAGTTGCCAGCAGCTCCTGCTGGGGAGGGTCCTGCCATCCCACCAGTGGCGCACCCCCCTCTGGGGCTTGGTGGCCTGTGAGGGCAGCTGACTTCTGCTGCGGCAGGTTGCGCAGACCTGCGCCTGCCTCCCAGGACCTCCCAGTGCGCTATCACCGCCAACTCCTACTGGAGCGGGTTGTGCCATCCCTCCTGTGGGGCTTTGGTGGCCTGCAAGGACAACTGACTTCTCCTGGGCCAGGTCACGCAGCCGCGCACCCACCTTCTGGGGCCTTGCCAGCTCCTGGTCACCAGCAGCTCCTGCCTGGGAGGGTCGGGCTATCCCGCTAGCCGTGCATCTGCCTCCGGGGCTTTGGTGGCCAGTAAGGACAACTGACCTTTGCTGGGGCAGGTTGCATCTGCCTCCCAGGGCCTTGATGGTGACATTGACTCCTGCAGGGGTGGGCTGCTGGCCCCGCCTGCTGGCCCCGCCTCCCGGGGTCTTGCTGGCTTGTGCCCAGGAGAAAACTAGAAGAAGCCACTGGCAGAACAGTTTTAGGGATGGTTTCTGAAAGGTGCAAATTCAACATGGGATGGAATCAGCAGAAAAATTCTGGCAACCAGAATAACCAGAGTAGATTAACTTCCCCAAAGAAGGATGGGGTAGACACAATGGAAGACCCACTACATAAACAGATATCTGAAATGTCAGAAATTGAGTTCAGAATCTGGATAGGGAGTAAGATCAACAGGTTGGAGGAAAAGAGGGAGCTAGAATTTCAAATCATTCAAAAGCTG
>CAUYTI010081942.1:0-37287 GCA_963575145.1 Galago senegalensis
CAGCCTTCATGTCATTTTCTCAGTTATTGCTTTAAAACGTTCACATTCTACTCTTAGAAAGATTCACCTGTACCCCTATAAGACAAACCTCAAAAGTGATCCCTCCAAACCCCCTCCCTCCTCCCATTCCCCCCTCCCTCCATTTTAATTTTTAATGCAAATTTTTATTTGTTTACATCGAGGCACTTGTTTCTTATATTATAAAGCAGCTGTTCTCAACCTATAGGTCGCAACCCACAGGAACTATATTAAAGGGCCGCAGCATTAGGAAAGTTGAGAACCACTCCCATAAAGGAATTTTAGCGTTTATTTTTAACATACTATGAGACAAAAGTTTTTACTTAATAAATAATCACAAAACACAAAAAATAGATACAAAGTATAAGACATTTTATGGATCAATAACAAACGGTACTATTGATGTATAACACACATCTTTATTTTTTCCCTCAAATATTTGGGCAAAAAAGTATCTACTTAACAGGGTAAAATGCAGGCAATTATACCATAGATGAAGCAGTTGCTGGCTCTTGACATGGTGTGACTGCCTCACATTACTATACATGTCCGAACTCACTGGACTGTGTCACTTAAATGGGGACCATTTTTTGTATGTCAATTATACTTCAATAAAGTTGTTTAATAATTACATGAATACTTCTTAGGTGCTCGTTGCATGGCTAGGCAGGATTCTGACTGCTTCCCGTACTGAATGCCAGCGAGTCCTTGTAACAACTCCAGCGGGTCCCATTATCCCCACCGAGATGAGTTCCATTCTACCCGTCTTTCAGTATCTAAGTAAATACCACCCCCCAAATGAACAATATCTTCCATTGACAAAGAGCTTTGCAAGTTTCCGAGAGCTTCTGGTCCTTCCTTCTAAGTCGTGCTCGGTTTCTTTGGAAATTCTAGAGGGATGATTACCGTAATTGCCCGCTCGTCTGCGGTGAGCTCCGTGCTGCTCTTCTCAGCATTGTACTCTCGCTTGGAAAGGTTCTGTAAAATCTGCTCTTTCACATTTTTTAAGCTTCCCCCCTCATGTACGCTGTAGCGAAGCTAGAGGCGGGGTTCTGAAAAGGAAAAAGGAAGAAAGAATAAACTGGAGACTAACCTGAAGAAGGTGAAAGTCGAGGCTTGGGTTTGGATGAGTCGTTTAACCACACGGAACTTGGGTTACCCTCACTTGCTCAGTAGGGGAACAGTGCCTGGCAGACCTTGATAGTCGATGCCTGATATGTTGACAGGCATGGTCCCTATATGGCCTTTTAAATGTATTGAGAGTCTGGAAGTGTGTTGGTTCAAATTATACTGGTACCTCTTAACTAACTATGGGGTATCCCAGAAGTCGCCCCTGCAACCACCACACCCAGGGAAAATGGGAGATTGTAACTAAATGTGCCCTGATTTACAAACGATTTGTTACAAAAGTTTACAAAATACTTACGAAGTATTTTTTTTTTTTTTTACGTATTGACTACCTCTTTGTAAAATGTTATAATGAATATTTTATAAATAAAGGTACATTCAGTGCCTGTAGTCCCAGCTACTTGGGAGGCTGAGGCAAGAGAATTGCCTAAGCCCAGGAGCTGGAGGTTGTTGTGAGCTGTGATGCCACAGCACTCTACTGAGGGCGACAGAGTGAGACTCTATCTCAAAAAAAAAAAAAGGTACATTTAATTATAAATTCCCTTTTTCTCAATGCATGATGACTGTATGGGATACTCTGCATGTGATTTAGGGACACTTCAGTTATTTCATCTTTAAAAAAGGGATATTAAAAGTACTGACCCACAGGTTGGTATGAGGATCAATGTATCAGTACAAGCAAAATCCTTAGCATAGTGCCTGAACATGGCAGGGACTGTGTTGGGTTCTGCTATTAATATTATTATTGTTATCCTACTTACTCAGCTGGGTCTAAAAAACTAAAACTTAGAAGCTACCTAACAAATACAAACAATGTAACCCAATTGTATGTGCCCTTATATTAATTAAGAAATAAAAAATATATATTAAAGACATGAACATAGGGCGGCGCCTGTGGCTCAAAGGAGTAGGGTGCCAGCCCCATATGCCGGAGATGGTGGGTTCAAACCCAGCCCCGGTCAAAAACTGCAAAAAAAAAAAGAAAGAAAAATAAAAAATACATTTTTTAAAACAGGAAAAAAATTACGTCCTGATTTTGCTGATGTGGAAAGGAGGGCTTCGTAGGTGATGAGACTGATCTCATATCAAGTTCCCTAGAAGGTGACAGGGCTCAGCTCACACACTGTTGGGAGGATGGACAAAGGACGGGGATAGCGCTTGGCCAGGTGTACACTGTTCTGTGATGTAGTGGCATCAGGTGTGCTGTGGTTTCCTGGTCCTCAGCAGATGGCAGTTGATCAAACTGAGCTGGCTGGTGATTCTCCACCTGCCAGGCCGTGTGTTGGGCCACTACATATGTTACCTCCTTCAGTTCTTGCCAGGATTCTGGGAGTTCAGGTTCTCTTCCTCCTTTACCATTGAAGAAACCAAAGTTCAGAGCAGTTAAGATCATTTGTCTCAGTTACTCTGCTAATGAATGACAGAGGTGTGATTCAGACACATGACCCGGTGCCATGGTGTGCTGTGAGAGGGTCTTAGGTGTGCCACGAAGATTTTAATGGTCATTAATTAAATTATTTTTGAAAGACATTCACAGCACAGTAAGTCTATTCCTTTTTTCACTCTGTTTTCTAATCAACATAACTTACATAAGCCATGGAGTTATAGGTTCAGGTGTGCCGTGAGATAAAAACGGTTGAAAAACTCTGCCTAGCAGGTAGGTACTGCTTGTCCGGAGTGAGGGGGTGGGAGGTTAGGGAGCACGTTCATTGCTATACCACTTGCTGGGGTAAGAGACGGGGCAGGCCCCATGTCTGCAGGTTGCACTGACTAGTGTTTGCCTCTGAGATTCCTCTTTTTCTAAGTCTCTGGTTGCCAACAGGGAAGGAGGAGTCTCTGGAAAGAAGGGAAATACCCAGAAAGAAAGAGGGTCGGGAGGTGGAGAAGGAAGCAGAGACCCCCCAAGAGGCATCTGGGGCTCAGGGGCAGTCAGCATGCCAGAGAAATCATCAGAGAAACAGGATCTGAGTATTAGGAAACCAAGGCGAAGTGATCATTCCCTAGGGTTCAAACTTGGAAACTGTCTTTCTCCATAGAGGAAGAGAATTGAGGTATTGATTGCATTTATTTTCTCATGACACAAAAGGTAAATTAATCCTTTTAGAGCAGAAAACATGTTTTTATTACATTCTGAGTAATTTCCTTTGAAAAAGCAAAACATTTTTTAGAGCCACTGGCAGTAAAACTAGATTCCCTCCCCCCCCACATCTTAGATGGGGACGCGTGTCATTATTCATGCATAATCTGATTCCAAATGATTCCTTGTTTACAGTTTGTTTTTTGTATTTCCTTATGTAAGCAAGAATTAATACACTCAGACATGAAAGAAATAAGTTAAATTATTTTTACTGCTCCTCTTTAGGACGCTCAATATGTCTTCTTTAACTCTCAGTGACATGCACCACAGTCAGAGAACAGCAGAAATAAACGCCTATGGAAATAAAGATAAATATCCCTGGGAGGGGATCTGGGCTTTGGCAGCCTGACTTGCTGTGCTTCTTCCCTGGCACCTCCTGGGAAGCACCTGTTCGCCACGTTCTTTGTTTGCCAGCTCACCCTGGCTGCGGTCTCAGAGAGCCTCCTAGGTGAACTGAAAGCCAAAAAAAATGCCCACGAGGCGTCCTGCACGTCTGGGTGTTCCTGGTGGGGAAAAACCCCCGCAGATTCTCATTTCCAACCTGGACACAGGCCAGCAAGCTTTGTCGGGTGCAGATGATCTGAAGATTGTATTTGGGTGGCGATTTGTCAACGGGTGTATCGCAGACTCTCCAAGCCTATTCAGGACTTTAACAAGGCCGGTTAGTCCCACATCTTGGCTGCTGTGATAAATGCTGCAAGGAACATCGGGGTAGTAACATCATAAACACCCAGAGCTGGGATGACTTACTTCGCTTGTATGAAAGGTCTTTATTGGTAGGGGAGGGAGGCTGCAGAGCAGCACCAAGGAGGAGAGAAAAGAGAAGAGATGAGAGAGAGGAGTAAAATTAATATTTTTAAAAGAAGCCCAGACGACTGGGCATGGTGGCTCATGCCTACAATCCTAGCATTCTGGGAGGTCAAGGTGAGTGGATTGCCTGAGCTCAAGAGTTGGAGGCCAGCCTAAGCCATAGTGAGACCTTGTCTCTAAAAATATCTAGGTCTTGTGGCGGGTGCCTGTAGTCCCAGCTACTTGGGAGGCTGAGGCAAGAGAACCACTTGAGCCCAAGAGTTGGAGGTTGCTGTGAGCTGTACGTCACAGCACTCTACTGAGGGTGACAAAGTGAGACTCTGTCTCAAAAAAAACAAAACAAAACAAAACAAAAAAACCCCTGATCAGCAAAGAGGATGTCTTAGGGCCTGAATTAGAGTGAGATAGATAAGGGCCTTTGGGCCTCCATGTAAGGAGGAGCCCGTGCTCAGGAGGCCACGCTGTACTCATGTGGCCCGGAGAGTAACTAGCTCTCTCTTTTGGACCCTGGCAATCTCTTTTGTTTCACTTTGGTTTCAATCCAAAGATGCCTCTACGTGTGTGACTATTTATTTATCATTTCGGATTAATATGAGGGTATAGATGATTCGATTACAATGTTTGCATTTAAGGTCCCTATTGGAGTTACCCCCCTCACCCAGGAGGTGTGCCACATGCCCTAACATTGTGCCCACCAGGGAGGAATGCACGATCCCCCCCCATCCTCTCCCTCCTCCCTCATTGCCCCCCTTCCAGCTTGAATTACATTGAGTTTTTCTCTTATATGGGCGTTTATTAGTTCCTCAACTGGCTTCATATTAGTATTGAGTACATTAGATACTTGCTTTTCCATTCTTGGGGTATTTTAATAAAGAATGTTTTCCAATTCTATAAAAAGATATAAAGTCTCCATTTTTACGGCTGAATAGGATTCCCTGGTATACATATACCACCTGGGTTGATTCCACATCTCCGCAATTGTAAACTGAGCTCTGATAAACAATCTAGTGCAAATGTCCTTATTTAAAATGATTGGTTTTTCTTCTGGCAATGAGATTACAGGATCAAAAGGAAGGTCTAGTTTAAGTTCTTTGAGATTCTCCATACTTCTTTCCAAAGAGACTGTATTAGTTGGCCGTCCCACCAGCAGGGTCCCCGTCTCTCCACTGCTGCAGCTATGGGAATTTGTGGTGTTACATGTGGCTTTAAATTCATTTTTATCTTCCTTTTCCTGGAATGTTTTCCCTGGCAATCTGAGTAACTTGCATTTCAGTAAACAACTCTCTGTAGGTGGCGTCTATTAGAAATGTGTTTCTCTGTCTCTTTGTGTCACGCACTGCTCTTTTGTAGGCTTCCTTGTAAGAAAAACACAGAGCCCTCCCCCTCATTTAATGCACAGATGAAATGGATAGCATATTTTTGATAGGGATTATCAACTGTGGCAGTAACAGGGCTATAAAGTTTGACCTTATGAATGCAGAATACGATGGCCGCTGGGAACTGGAGGCCTCCGTATCCCTGGGTCTGTCATGTCATCTCGTCACCCCCCTGAATGCTCTTTGAAGAGATAAAATGGCTTTATTTTCTCTCCAACTCAAATAAAGTTTACTCCTTGTCATCTGCTAGTAGGTCTTAGGCTCAGAGGACAGTTGGACCTTACACAGCTAGATACCATGGTGAAACTGACATGCAAACCGCAGCAAATTACTGAATCTTCACTGTGTGTCCGCCCAGTTCTAAGCCATCTCTCTCATCCCTTTCCCCCATACCAACCGTGGAGGCAAGAGAGAGGGGCCCTGCTGTGTGTCCTGTGTGCACGCATGGGTGCTCCATTGGCTCTGCCTGGCTCTCAGCTGACTGTGCCTCTCCCCACGGTGAGGAGACTCTCAGGCTCAGGGCACAGGCCCACCTGGTACTCTTATCTCCTCACCTGGGGCGCCCAGGACTTTGGAATTTTCTGTTTATGCCTGTACATGCCTTTTTCCTGGGTCTGTTCTCTCAAAGGAGGGGACTACCATCAGTGAGTGTTCCCAGATCTAAGAGGGGGTTGTTGACTGGGGTGGGGGTGGGTCTTGGGGTGCAGGGATAACTGGGGCAAAGACAGATGGCACACCTGAGGATCCTATGTGAGCTCTTTCTTCAGCCCTGCAAATGTTAGGAATAGGCCTACACATCACAACTCTGAAAGATTCTCCTATTATTACCGTCTCCACTTTATAGAAAAAGAATCCGAGACCTGGAAGAGTCAAGAATTATCGCCAAGTGCTCACAGAGACATGGTGATAGAGCCCAGATTTCAACTCAACCAGCCTGGCTCTGGAGCCCCACGCTGTAGCCACTGCCCTAACAAGCTGTGATCCCCTCCTGAGATTCCCACCACCTGGTGATGTAGCATCACAGCGGGATATGGGGACCATGACAGCCACCTCAGAGGCAGCAGCAGCAGTCATGAGGGCTTCTGGGGCCCAGGCCTTGCACAGGGTATTGTGACCCAGGGGCCTCCACAGAAACACAGCCAGGAGGGCTGAGGAGTCCCACAATGTGTCGATTGCATTCTAGAGACCTGGGAAGGCCCATGGTGAAGGACGAAGGCCTGACAGCCAGAGGGTTGATGGTACAGGTGGCACAGATGATATAGGTGGTATGGATGGCATGGGTATAGGTGGTATAGAGGTACAGGCAGTACAGGCAGTATAGGCGGTATAGGCAGGAGAGGCGGTACAGGCAGTATAAAGGTATAGGAGGTGGAATAGAGGTACAGGCAGTACAGAGGTATAAGTGATATAGGCAGTATAGAGGTCTAGGCAGTACAGGGGTATGGGCTGTATAGGCGATATAGGTGGTATAGGCAGTACAGGTGGTCTAGGTCGTCCCGAGGTGCAGGTGGTATATGTGGTATAGACGGTATAGGTGTCAAGATGACACATAAAATTAACCATCACAGCCAGTCAGAACAACCTTGGCCTTGAGAACAATCTCAGTTCTGCAGATGTCTTTCTGAGTCAGGTGTCACTCAGTTGATTATGGGTTGATCCGGGACCAAGAGAGAAGGGACAGTGGTTAAAAAGATGAGAGGGCACTGGGGACATAGTGACATCACCAAATCTGGGATATGAATCAATATTAAACAATGTCATGAGGTAAGAACATCTGCTTGTGGCCGGGTGTGGTGGCTCACGCCTGCAGTCCCGTAACTCTGGGAGCCTGAGGCAGGTAGATCCCCTGAGCTCAGGAATTAGAGACCAGTGTGAGCCAGAGCTAGATCCCATCTCCAAAACTGGCTGTGCATCATGGCAGGTGCCTGTAGTTCCAGCTACTTGGGAGGCTAAGGCAAGAGAACTGCTTAAGCCCAAGAATTTGAGGGTGCTGTGAGCTGCGACACCATGGCACTCTAAAAAAAAAAAAAAGAACATTTGCCTGAGACCTTTGCTATCCAATATGGTATCTGTCAGATTCATGTAGCTATTTACGTTTAAATAAACTAAAATGAAATAGTATTAAAATTCAGCTTTTTGGTACACTAGCCACATTTCACATGCTCAGTAGCCACGTGTGGCTGGCAGTTACCACATGGGGCAGCACAGAACGTTTCCATCATTGCCAAAAGTTCTGTTGGACAGCGCTGCCCTGGACAGTCTCTGAGTGGCCTTTACTATTATTATTAATGTGAAAAGGACACATTTCCAAGTTTTTTTCCTTGTTTCTAAGTGTCAGATAATTTGGGAGGTTAGGAATATTAGATTAAACAAGTCAAATTGTGCTTTTGAGTTTTAAGGGCTTTAATATGCTAAAGTGCATTTTGACTATCCAAGAGGGAGCTCGTGAAGGCACTCTTTTCCAACTTATCGAGCTATATTATCTTTATTTTATATTTGTAGGTATCTTGGGTCTGATGTTTCAGCTATGTGGTGTTCCAACCAGTCAGGAGAGACTTCTTCAGGGCATAAATATGAAGCCAAAGTTGTCGGAACACTTGTTCTTGGGAAAGTCAGCTGCTATATGTGAAGTTTACCTTGAGACCCATATGCTGGAGAAGCTTCCAGAAGGTGCTCTGAAGAATTCCCATGCTATTGGCAGTCACTTCTGCAAAGGCACCAGACACAAAAGAAGCTGCCTTGGTCCCTTCAGACAGACCATCCATGTATTAATGACATCAGCTGGTGTCCCAGAGGAATTGCCCAGCAACCATGCAAATTTGTGACTTAAAGAATCCAGGAGATATAATAAAATGGGGTTGCCTTATGTCATTAAGTTTTGAGTAGTTTCTTATGTAGATGGCAATTGTAACCAGAACAGGATTTTTTTCCACCAAGAAATTAATGACCCAGTCACTTATGCCTACCTTCATGTTTCTTTGGAGTCCTGAAAAAAAAAAAAAGATGTCAGATGCTGATCGTTAGAAAGAGGAGGAGGACTAGGGTTCTAGAACAAAGCAACCTAGCAGCCAAGTCCTGGTGACATTAGTTATCCCTTGCTGCATATCAAATTACCCCAACTTTGATTGGCTTAGAGGAAATACATAGTCTTATAGTTTCTGTAGGTCAGGAGTCTGAGTGAGCTTAGCCAGTCTTAGGGCTCAGGGTCAAGTCATCTCAAGCTTCGACTGGGGAGCATCCACTTCTAAGCTCACCATGTGATTGTTGGCAGGATTCAGTTCCTCGTGGGCGGCTAGACTGAGAGCTCAGTTCCTCCAGTTCCTCCAGCTATTGGCTGGAGGCCCCTTGGTTCTTAGCCATGAGAGCCTCTCCATAGGGCAGCTCATAGCAGGACAACTGGTTTCAACCATCAACTGAGAGGCCAAGAGAAGGTGAACAAGACAGAAATCACAGTCTTTTGAAACCTGGCCTCACATGTGACATTTCACTTTGGAACATTCCCTTCATCATAAGCAAGTCCCTATGTCCAGGGAGGGGATTACACAAAGGCATGGATAGCAGGAGGTGGGGCTCCTTGAACCTGCCTATCATGTTGACCCTCCAAGGGGCTAACTTGGGCCAGGCTGTAGTTGATGTGATGGCCAGCAAGGTTCTTGCACTGACATGGCCAAAAGCAATTTCAGCATTATATTAAATGGCACGCGACCATTACAAACAGAATATAACAAGTCATGACATCTGCCTTCCCAACACATCTGCCTTCAGCCCATTTCTCTGTGGGGATCATCTTTAGCAAGTTCACCGAGTGTTGTCCTTAGTGGTGTGGACGTCTCAAGGTAGACTTTCCATGTGGCAGCTTCCAGTAGCTCTGCTTTCTTGGACCACCTCCTATGTTTGGGGGGTCCTTCCGCCCCTGCTCTGTGTCTGTTCCTGATGTCTCTCGGGAGCATACAATTAAATTCATCTCATTTTAGCAGCTGTCCTAGCACTCTCCTCAGATCATTGGAAGCAGAGAAAGATAGTCCTCCAAGAAAGAGAAGATTCAACATGGTCACTGAGGTGTGAATAAATAATTCCACCCATCATATTTACAAGGTAAGGTTATAAAATTCTGAGGTATCATGGGCATAGTGTCTTAGGTTCCAATGGGAATGTGATAAGCTAAAAAAATTAGCCATATAGTCAAAACTGGCCGCTGAAAAGTCCCTTCAACTTCCACATAAATTACAGGACATTTTGTTTGGTATATACCTTGTAGGCTCTAAAAAAATCCATCATGTTTACTTTTCTTTGTCCTACATTGACAAACAACCATCATTTCTTCAATTGAACCATAGGTGAAGCAGTTGGCTTGGTTTACTGCCCTTGTTCTACCAAAATATTCTTATTTAGTTATTGATTGCCCATGTTTGCTAGAGCTCATACAAGTTAAAACACTATATGTGGATTTACTGTGTGTGTGTGTGTGTGTGTGTTTTATCAGTAAAACAAGGAAAAGAAAGAGAGCAGACTCAGAAAACCTAGTAAAAGTGTAGCTCAGGGATTGGTTGCTCAACTTATTCCGTAAATAAACAGTAAATAATTTAGGCCTCACTTTTTCCATAGCAATACTTCAACTCTGCCTTGGATAATGAACAAAGGTAAACATAAATGAATGATCATAGCCATATCTAATAAAACTTAATTTAAAAAACAAAAAAACAGGTGATGGTCCAGCCTTGGACTGTGAGCAATGATTTGCCAACATCAGGCATAGCTGAGTGATTACTTGTCTACTCTACCTTGTTTTGAATCTCTATGACCATCCATTCATCCATCCATCACCCATCCATTACTCCACCTGGCATCCATCCATCCACCTATCCATTATTCCACCTGGCATCCATCCATCCACCTATCCATTATTCCACCTGGCATCCATCCATCCACCTATCCATTCATTCAGCCAGTCATCTACACATACACATTTCCCATCTACTCTTCCACCTATCCACCTATCCATCTATCCAGCCACTTACCCATCCATCCATACATCCATCCATCCATCCATCCATCCATCCATCCACCCATTTACCTATCCATCCATCTGTGCATCTACTTCATGTTTATGGGGGTCTGAAGTTGTTCATGGAACACTGTTGCTTTCCTTCTATGCTGAGCCAACGGGGAACTTGGTGACTGCAGCTCTCTGCTCCGCTGTCACTGAGCGTAGTGAAGCTGAGGCAAGCTCCCCAAATTAGGACATCCTTCCTTTCACATTCAATTGCCTCTTACTCTTACCTTCATTCCAAGTTGTCTCTTTTACTTCTTAATTCCTCCTTGAGCTGCAAGAGAGAAAAACAATGAGCAAATCTCCCTGAAGTTGGAGTTGCAACTTAAAAACCTTCCCCTCCCCCCAGCAAAGGGAGTTGTAAGATAAACAGGCTCTTTGAAAGGCACCTGGCGGCCTCCTGTTGCGACCTCTAGAACTTTCCTTCTTTCAGATTCTGCTGGGGGTAGAGGTTCCTTTAGTGCTTCCCATGCTGTACTCACCCATATTGGTAAGACCTTTTTGTCAGTCGAAAGCCCTTTCAGTTTTGTTGTTGTTTCTTCTGGAAAATTGTAAAAATCTTCCTCTAACTCCAGAGTCATCCCGAGTCATTCCACCCGGAAGAACTTCTAAAGTCTACCACGGGCCTGCAGAAATCGCACAAATAGCAAATGACCAGAGCCGAAAGCTGTAATGAAGACATAGCATTGCCCCGAACCTGTGGAATAGATGATGGACAGATGGACCTGGAATATTTGGGTTAATTTCTGATAGAGGCAAATTGACAGGTATATTTAAGAATCTTTGCTGGGCGGTGCCTGTGGCTCCAGGAGTAGGGCGCTGGCCCCATATGCCGGAGATGGTGGGTTCAAACCCAGCCCTGGCCAAAAAAAAAAAAAAAAGAAAAGAAAAGAAAGAATCTTTGCATAAATAGGATGGATCCTCCTGTGGTTGTTGCCTGCTAGCTTTTCTGGGAGTTAAGGCAGCAAGGGTCACTGCATGCAGGAGGCTTGGGTTTGCCAATCTGCAAGGTTGGCTCTAGCTGAGAAGTAGCCTCCCTCCAGTTGCTGGCCAGGCCTCTGATCTGTGCACAGAGCTTCCAAGTCCGTTTGGTTTGAACAGGTGCTGAAAGCTGTGAAAAGCCAAAATATTGTGTTCTTTCTGGGTCATGAACTGTTTGCTGTTGGAAACATCTGTACAGACAGGCGCACGGGCTAAACATAACAGAAGCACAGTGAACAACGATAGCAGTCTTTGATAGAGAGCCCCTGAGGACCCCAATAAAGTCGATCTCTTAAGCACAAGCCCCTTGCTTTAGGCCACGGTGACAGGCAATGAATTACCCACGTTGGTTAAAAGGGCAAGGTCGCCTCATAACAACATTCCCCATATGCCGCCGCTAAATCAAGGCCTATCCGCAAAGATCATTTGGGGAACATGCGTGTGTGTGCACGTGCGCACACGCGTGTGCAGAGCGCAGCGATGATGTAGGCCTGCTTTCAAAAGCCAAAAATCACCATAATTAGAGGAAATGCTACAAGTTCATTTCCGCAAAAAAGAGCAAGTGAGAGAGAAGGCGCTTAAAGACTAGATGTTTAGACAGGCCTGCAAGCCCCCTCGTGACCTTGCTCTGATATTTAACAAAACATTAATCTTCTTGCCAGCAATTATAAAGGATACAGTGATGTCGCCGGCTCTGGGAGAGTGAGTAATAGTAATTCCATTGTTCCCCTTTATTTATGCCTTGGCTGTACCAGGCAGATGAGGTAAGTTGGGGCTTTGATATGTTATTATTCCGCACTGGCAATACATAAAGGGTGCTTACACAAATATCTGTCTGTTTCCGAGGCGCTGTTTCACACCTCCTTACAACTCCCAATCAAAGCGTTTCAACATTTTATTATGAAATCATGAAAATCCCCCTCTAGTTTGCATATGAATTATAGCCTTTTTAAAAACCACCAGTGTACCCCAGCGACAGTGGCTTTTGAACCGAGAAAGGGAACAAGGTGTTAGATATTTATCCCTTGAAGGCTGTGACTAGCTGGATAATCTTGCTGAACGCTCTCTGCCAGGGTACTGTCCCAGATCTCCGGCAAACACAAAAGCTCGGGGGTGGGGGTGGGGCCGGCCGTGCCACCAGAGAGGCCAGTGATTCTTTCTCCCCTTCACTCCTCGGGAAACCCAATTTGGTGTGAAAGTGAAGGAGTCGGGGGAAAGTTACGCACCTTGTAATTTCCAGCTAAACAAAAAAAAAGTCATCTCCTTCCTAAAATAAAGTAAAATCCCAACGCAGAGTTTGGCCTGGCGGCTGTGTTTACTCTAAGCGACGACTTCTGGGCTGAGCTGGGCTTTTGCTCACGTTGTTAGGCAAATGGAGGAGAAGCGATTCCTGCTGTTGTCGGATTAGCATGTAAACCCCGCATCTTCCTTTCAGCTGGCCTCCTTCGCTAGGGGACAGTAATAATCTCCCTTGGAATGTGCAGAGTGGGAGGGAAGTTGAGGACAATATTGATGTCTCCGGACTTGTGTGTGCCCTGGGCTGTTGCTTCTTTTCCTTGAGTCTCTTGTTTCGTGTGTGACTCTGTCCCGAGGATGTGGACTAGGAGGACTAGAAGCCATCCTCCTTCAGTGAAGGGAGCATTCTTTGCGGTAGGAGCTTTCTTTGCTGTAGTTATGGAAGATATGTTAATATTTTAGACTTAAAATTACCTGGCCTTATTGATAAGGACCTGGCTTTGCTTAACACCTGTGGGTTGGGGGCATCTCAGTGACCATGAGGACAGCCTGTGTCGTGTCATGAAGCATGGAGGGGTGAGGAGGTGCTCCCCAGGGGAAAGAGAGCAAGAAAGGGGGTCAGACAAAGTGAGATTCCACATTGGTCCCACACCTCAGCCTGTCCTGGGAAGCAGAGGTGACCACACAGGAGACAGGGGACTGTCCAGGGAGAGATCCCCCACCTGTCTTTGCAGAGGAGTTGGGTGTGGGACAGGTAGCAGAGTGAGATGCTGTCACAAAGCTGCCGGTTACCCCTGCCTGCACCCTTTGTTCAAGAATGCTCCAAGTGCAATTCTGCTGTGAAATACTATTACAAATATTTGCCCTCATCTGAGTAGCAGCACCCTGAGATGTATACCATTGTGTGTAAATAACGTACAGAGTGCCTTTTAGTTTACTCCAGGCTTCACATCAGCAGGAACCAGTCAGAGATATGCTTAGCTGAGTACCTCTCATCGTGTCCTCTGCCCCATGTCCCACTGTGTGAGTGGAGGCCCTGCGTAGTTGCCGGTCCCTACTACCCATGACCTTTGCTCATGGTCTGAGCTCTGAGTTCCTCAGCCCCCAGGGCTTCTCTCCAATGCTCATGTTTACCTGTGCTACTTGCCTTCACACAGAGGGACAAACTATAAAATAGTTATATTTTATGAATTCATTCTAATAGATTAGTCATGCCAGGAATGCTGTGTTGAGAAGCCCAGGCTGGACTGGGGGGTGATGGGGAAGAGTAGCTTGGTTGCTTAGTGATGGCTAATACATGATGATTGACTAGTGATGGCTGATTAGTGATGACTGATTGATTCATGATGGTTGCCATTGCCATGGAGGAGACAAGGAAATAAGGGCTTAGTAGTCGTCACAATGTCTGAGCCTACTGGACTGTCCACCCCTCTGCTTCTTCCCTGCAAATTCTACCATCCTCCCAAGCCCAGAGGAGTCCCTCTGCTTTCACGCAGCCTTTCCTACCAGTGACCACCCTCTTCTGTTGCTGAACATCTTCATGGTTCTATCGTCTACTGAGAATTGAATGATTGCCTTGAATAATTGCCTACTTGCATTTTCTCCTAGGCGTGTGTGTCTTGCTTTCCCAGTGAGATGAAATACTCTGAGGAGAAGACTTACATTTTCCTTTATCTAACAGCCCAACCCAGGACATCTTGGTGGTGCTCAGAAACTACACATGAAATCAAGCTGTGGAGCTCAAAGAGTGTCACAGTTTGTTGACAAATGAGCTCTGGCTGTTCTCTCCATCATTCCTGCCCTATCTGTTCCCTTCTGTCTCTCAAGGTGCATGGTTTCCTGTGACACCCACACTGGCTGGTTTCTATAGGCCTAAGACATGAGGAGGAAGGCAGCAAGCCGCCACTCACTGTGTCTGTGCTGATTTCAAGAATGACGTGTCGCTTTCTTCTATTTGCTCTATTCTACACTTAAAAAGAGAGTCATTCATTTGATCCTGTGATTCCTTTATTAGGTAATATCCAGAAGACCAAAAATCACATTACAACAAAGATATTTGTATCAGAATGTTTATTGCAGGCCAATTCATAATTGCCAGGTCATGGAAGAAGCCCAAGTACCCATCAACCCACGAATGGATCAATAAACTGTGGTATATGTACACCATGGAATACTATGCAGCTCTAAAGAAAGATGAAGACTTTACCTCCTTCATGTTCACATGGATGGAGCTGGAGAATGTTCTTCTTAGCAAAGTATCTCAAGAATGGAAGAAAAAGTATCCAATGTACACAGCCCTATTTTGAAACTGATTTATAGCTTTCATAGGAATGTTATAACCTAATTATAGTCTTAGAATATGGGGGGGGGGTGGATGAGTGGAGGGAGGGTGATTGGAGGGGTCACTTCTATGGTTTATCCTACCAGGGTACAAGTGAAACTTTCTAAAAGCAGAGTATGAATGTCTGAACTCAATAACTAAGAAAATTACATGAAGTCTGCGTTAACCAATTTGATGAGAGTATTTCAAAATGTGTATGAAAACACCACACTGTACCTCATAGTTGCATTAATGTACATAGCTATGAATTAATAAATATCTAAAAAAAAGGGGGGGGGAGTCATTCCATGTTTTGATTCTCAATGGCAAGAGGCATTGTTAAATTTTGATCCTCTCCTCCCACCTTCACTTCCCTAAAATTTGTGAAGATTTGGCCAATTGGTGGTGAGCTCTGCCTTGATCATTGTTGGGGTCTCTGAATGGTCTGTTATCAAAGAAAAATTACTTAAGGCTAAATCAGCAAGAGGTGTGAATTCACTTAGTGTCTCTTAGGCAAAAGAGAGAAGAAAAGACATCATTACAATTTCGAATTTGATAGGGACCTTGTGAAAACAGCTATTGATCCCCCACACACCAAAAGAAAGAAAAAAATTTGGGAAATAGGAATTGTTATGTGACGGTATGGGGTGGGTGGTAATGGGAAAGGGTGGTGTGGGACGGGGTGGGGAAGGAAGGGAAGGGGAGGGAAGGGGAAGAGAGAGAAGGGAAGGGGAGGGGAGAAAAGGGAAGGGGAGAGGAGAGAAGGGAAGGGAAGGGAAGGGGAGGGAAGGGAAAGGAAGGGGAAGGGAGGGAAGAGAAGGGAAGGGGAGGGAGGGAAAGGGAAGGGGAGGGAAAGGAAGGAAAGGGGAAGGGAGAGAAGGGAAAGGAAGGGAAGGGGAGGGAGGGAAAGGGAAGGGGAGGGGAGGGAAGGGAAGGGAAGGGGATGGAGAGGAAAGGAAGGGAAGGGGAGGGGAGGGGAGAGAAGGGAAGGGAAGGGGATGGAGAGGAAAGGAAGGGAAGAGGAGAGAAGGGAAGGGAGGGAAAGGAAGGGAAAGGAAAAAGAGAAGCAGAGCCACCCTTAACTTAAGAATTTGAACCCCCGAACACTAAACTATTAATGGTGCATTCACGAATTATTTGCAGAAAGGACACCTTCTTTTTGTTATCCTCAGAAAACAGGTTATTACTTGGCAAGCTTTGTCAAGAGAAACCTTTCAGTTGCTCTAGACGGCAATCCTCGTGGAGTAAATTTATTTCAGTAAATTTATTTCAGAGAGTCAACTTTGGTGGCTTGCCTTTTGTTAGTTCAACAAAAACCCACGAAGAATCTTCGTGTCTTACCCCCTCCTAGACACTGGGCACTTTAAGATATAAAAGAGTGGATGTTTCTTATAAAGAGCTTACTGAGAAGTGAGGAAGTGAGGGGACCACAGGGGAGGCGGAGGCAGAAGGATTAAAATGGTCACAGGGACTATATTTCTGCTGGTACTACTGTAAACAGTAGTAATAACAACAGCTTTTATTTTTTATTTTATTATTAACAACAGCTTTTCATAATAAGAATTTGGGGGGCTCTCTATGGCCCAGATACTGTTCCAAGCTCTTTCTAGACATTTAATCCTATGTATACCATTGTATGAAGTATATACTTTTATTGTTATCTTCTCTTTCTTTATAGATGAGGAAGTCGAGGCCCCAGAGAGTACCAAGAAAGGCGGGGTCTCCAGGGCCTGGGAGTGTTAAGACCAAGTCTGGTCACCCACCTCACTGGAGTGTTTTCAATTCTCAGGAGAATGGAAGGTTTGCTTGGGCCTTTGGGGTTTTTTTAAAGCAAGGAATAGTATTGATATTTAGATAGAATGTTTAGATCTGAAAGAAAAAATTAAGAGTCAGAATAATTTTCCTTTCCCTTGTAAATGATGGGGGGAGAGAGACAGAGAGAGGGAGGCATTCCTAGTGTGGAAAGTATGGACGTGTCCGGCACTGGGCTGGCCTCCTGCTGTGGGATGTCCCCCCCTCCTACTCCCGCACCCCCCTCGGCCCAGCAGCCCAGCTGACACGTGATGGTGGCTCACAAAGGGAAGAATTCCACGGCTCGCTCTGAGCTTGTTCATAATTTGTCACATTGTTCCCCCACTTTGCCGGCCCTATGAGGTATGTAAGACCCCCGACGGGCTCTGAGACCACTGCCGTGGCTGGGCACAATGGGGGTGAGCTGAAGCTGAATTGTGGCTGTAACCTGGAGTTCCTTTGCCTTTGTGACTGCCAATGGGATGCTTCAAGTCATCGGGGCGGGCCTTTGTGAGCACAATTACAAACCAGCAGCGGCGGAAGGGTGAGGAGGCCGAGCCGCTCTGTGCACACACAGGCGGCGGCTATTACACAGAGGCTTCTGGGGCATCTGTGACCCCGCCGTGCTCATCTGCAGCGTCCTCAGGGAGCACGGCTGCTAACTGCTGTGGGCAGGACGGTGTCTCGGTGGTGTGCCAAGTGCCTGGCTCTCCGAGCTCAGGGCTCACCGGCAGACTGTAGAGCTCTGGTTTATGTCCAAAGAGCAAGGAGAAATGGATCTGGCCCATTTGAGGAGGGCGCCCACATCTTGGGCCCCAGCCACATGTGTCCTGATAGCTTTGGTCGGTGTGTCTGAGACTCTGCATCCCAAAATGACCCTCTGCTGAGATGGACTCATGCCCTCCAGCCAGCACTCTGGCTCTCTGGCAAGCATCCCTTATCTCCACCCTGAATGCCCTTTTGTAGACACCTGCTGCTCTGCTGCATCAGATATGTAGTCATTTTGAGGCTCAATTTCCTTATTTGCAGGATGGGAAGAAACTTAGAGCTGTTTCAAGTTTTAGGATTAAAGGGCCATGCCCAGTCACCCCACGCACTCACTTCATCTCTCTCCTCTTACTCCCAAAGCCGCATCTTCTAAACCATAAAGTAAGCGTTACACATTGTGCATCTGTAACACCTATGCAGGGTTCTGAAGCACAATAAAAGGAAATAAAAACCCGCCTTCCCCACTCAAGTTCGGAAATAGAACACTGTCAACATAATTGGATTCCTCGGTAGGCTTCTTTTCAATCTCATCCCCTTGCCTTCCCACTCCCACAGAAGTAATCAAAATATGTACATATACACGTTCCTATATGCATTTAAAAAATAAAGAGCTCATTTTAAATGGAGGGAAATTTCAAGCACATGCGGAAGTAGAGAGAATACGCAATGAGCTCATCACCAGCTTCAGCCGCCCGCAACTCAGGCCCAGCCTTGCTTCCTCCTTACTTGCCTCTTTCATATTATTATGTAATTTTATTTCTTCTGATTTGGAAAAAAAAAATGTTGTTGTTGTTTGCTTTGTTTGAACCTGGAAGCTATGGGCGCCGAGC
The DNA here is from genome assembly GCA_963575145.1 of Galago senegalensis. Lineage (NCBI taxonomy): Eukaryota > Metazoa > Chordata > Mammalia > Primates > Galagidae > Galago > Galago senegalensis. The sequence continues at coordinate 18,446 of CAUYTI010081942.1, forward strand.
CTTTACCGCAGATGTCTACATTTCTAAACAATCTAGCATATCTTTTAGTTTTACTTCTCTCTGCATTTCCTAAAGGCAGGATTGTTTGGTACGTTTTCTCCCGCGATTAGTCAATTTTCTTGTCTGGATTCCATCCTCACTGCCGCGGGTAGCTGCAGCTTTCGCTGCTGAGTGATAGTTCATTCTCGGAGCAGCCATCATGTCCTTCCCTGCCTGTCCTGCTGTGTAGGGGCACGTGGGTTATCTCCTAGGTGAGCGGTTCAAAATGCAGCTGTTATAAATACTCAGAGACGTCTTCTGGAACGTACACGCAGGAGTTCCTCTCAGGAGAGACCAAGAGTCAGAAGTTTCTAGGTCTAAGCACTTGTGCCTTTCTAACTCCCTAAGATAATGCCAAGTTGTTTTTCTGAAATAGTTATTTTAACTTATTCTCTCACACGGATGGTTGAGTTCCCACTGCCTCACAGTCTCACCCGAACTTGATACTATCAGATTTTATTAACTTTTTACCAATCTCGTGGTAATGAAATGTTATCCCTTTAGAGATGATGTTAATTTCTCTTTTCCTATTTACCAGTAAAGTGAAGCACGTGGTTCTTTTTTAGTCCGTCACTCATATCTCCTCCTCTGTGATGTTCCCATTGTATCTTTTGCCCATTTTCTATTGCCTTGGTTTTTTTTTTTTTAAATTACCTTTAGTTTTCTAGAATTCTTTAAGTATTGTAAAAACTCAAACTTTTATACACTGACTATCTCCCAGCTTGTGGCTTTTCTTTTTCATTCTCTGCTTTTTGTTTGTTTGTTTGTTTGTTTTTTTTTTTTCAAAGATAGTCCTCGGAGAGCCCAGGGTGGAGAGACGTCATGGGCAAATCAGGTGAGAAAGGACCAAGAAACTAAAGCTGAAGTGGAAGGGGGTGATTTGAGGGACATTTAAGGGAGAGAATAAACAACACTTTGTGACCACCCAGATGAGAAGAGAGGGACCTAGTTTTTTAAGTTGGGCGACTGGGTAAATGGAGATACTAGTTAAGACAGAGATATTGCAACTCCCTGCCTAAGACCATGCCCGGCCAGCCCCCTTAAGGCTTCCCATAGGCCTAGAATAAAAGCCAAATCCCTGGCTGTGCCCTGCCAGTCCCACACTAATGTGGTCCCAGCTTTCACACCTTAAGTCCTGTCCAGGCCTTGTCGTTCCTTATCTCCAGCCAAGGGCTCTCTTCTCTGTGTCCCTACTGCCCACGCTTCTTTTTACCTTCCAGATATTGTCCTCGTAGATCTCTCTGCATGAGATGCTCTGCCCCAGTCTCCAGGTGATTAACTCCTGGTCATGACTCGGATGTTTACATCATTTCCTCAATGGTGTTTTCCCTTTCCTGGCTCCCCCGTGCCCAGCACTAAGGTCAATGTTCTCCACTCTCTACCATATCCATTTATTTTCAATATAACACTTGTCCCTATGTGACAGGTTTCTTTTTCACTTGTCACACCCATACTTATTTTTCATATTCCCTTCTAGAAGTTAGGCCCACCAGAAGGGCCAGCATGTTGCACATCCCCTCGGACACTGTTTACAAAGAGCAGGCCGATCGCTGCCTCTCACGGTTGTACAATCTGGTGGTCTTGTCTGTAAGAGCCAGGACCTTGTCTGTACTGCTCATTCCCAAGACCCAGAGCCTAGAATGGCTCTAATGAAATATTTATTGAATAAACATGAGAGAGAGAAGACAACATAGCTCTTGAATACTGTGGCAGCAGAGAGTAAGATGGAGTTTTATTTTGGATGTACTAAGTGTGAATTGCCCAAGCAGCTCCCGTACTGATACATACAGGAGGAGGTTGAAAATGTGAGTCCAGAAAAAGACATATCAACCTAGACATGAAGCTTGGAATGTTTAGAAACACCCTCAGAGCCCTGGAACCTGCCTTTTCAATGAGGAAGGTAATGTTTATGGGTGGGGAATTCTTGGTGTCATATCTTAGTTTATTTTTCTTGCCTTGCCCATGAGATATGATTCAGTTGTAGACGTTGCTTGAAATTTCCTAGTCTGGGAACTTACGGGAGACATCATTTTGTAGAGTATTAGGGGAAACAAGAGACAGTTAAGTGTTTTCATCCTGAGATGTCTCTCCTGCCATCATTGTCTTGGTGACATCATTGAAGTAGGCCAGATGGTGTAGACAGTGGTTAAAAGAAAGGAAACCTCATGTTTTTATGAGCTGCAAATACACAATATTAGCACTTTTTTAATCCTCTGCCCCGTGCAGACCCTACTGATCAATCCCAGGGTGTTTGTTTCCTTGTTTATTTTTATTTAGTAATCGGTCAGACCTGGCACTGGGATTGAAACCTACCTGTTGTACTTGTCACACAATAAGCCTCTCTTCTAGTATATACTTTTCAAAGCATGGAAATATTAAAAAGAGAAATGATAGGGTCTCTCTGTTGAGTCTGGTACCATTACATCTATCACCGGCATTTAATGGGGACACTATTTCCCATCAGAAACGGCTCAAGTACAATCCCATCTAAAGGCAGGAGAGTGGACTCGGTACCTTTTCACGGCCTTCTGCAGACCCAGGTTTGACTCAGAGGGAAGCAAGGCTGTAAAATACAGAAATCAGGTGACAACAGCTACTGCTGGGAAAGATTCACCCTCTCGTAGGACAGTGACTAGGAGGGAAATGACACTTTTTTGATAATAAAATCTTGGAAGTTGCAATAGATTGAATGTTCCCTCCCCTCAAATTTATATGTTGAAATCATAACCCCAATATACAGGCATTAGGGTGTAGTGGGCCAGCTCCCATACAACCCATGGGTATCCCCAATGGAAAAAAAAGAAACAAAGAAATTTCACTATGGACCAGGCACTTCCCAGGCACTGGGAATAAAGTGGTGAACAGGACAGGAGTGAGAGCCCGACAGAATGCCACAGGGCATCAGGAACTTTAGTCCGAGGAACACACACACACAGTGTGCATATCTACATATGTGCAGGTGTGTGTACATACGCACACATGTAACACATTACAGCCAGGATTTCAGGCCGTGATGACTGACGTGTGGGGTTATGAAGTAGATGAACGGCCTTAAATCAGGTGGTCCAAAGAGGCCCCTCCGAGGAGGCGCTGAGTAAAGATCTGGATGACAGGGAGAGATGTCAGGCACAGAGTCATCGTCAAACATGGCCTGGGCAGAGGGGACAGTAAGCTCACAGGTCTTGAGTTGGGGATGAACCTGCCACATTGGAAGAACTGGGAAGAAGGCAGTGTGGCCGCCAGGGCAGGCAGAGAAAAATTAGTGACGAGAAAGAGGCCCCGATTTGGAGTTTCATAGGAGCTGGGATGCTCTTCCAATTATGATAGGGCATATTTGGAAGTTTCAAGCAGGATTAAGAGTCTGTTTTCGTCTTTGATTTTTTTTTTTAATTTTCTCTAAACGTATACATGTGTTTATTTGGTTTCCACTTTTTGCCTTCACAAAATCAAAAAGGCTTAAAATTTAATAACAATAACAACGTGCAAGATAAGGACTAGAAACAAAAACCTCGTAAAGAAGGAACGGAGATAAATACATTCAGGAAAGAAATCAGACGACAGGTGCAATGAAATATTGAGCAGCAATAATAATAATAACGCAAAAAAAGTAACATTCACGTTGTCAGATGAGCGTATGTCTATCATAGAATGCTTTGACTCGGAGGTTCAGTGTATGTCTTTGATTGTTTAAAGACCTCTAGGGCTGCTGTATGGAACATTGATTGCAAGGGAGTAAGGATGGAAAGGGGGTGTCTGGTTAGGTAACAAAAAGGATGTTTGCCATAGGACACACATGCCAAGCCTTTCAGACCGCTCTGACGTATATCCAAGCGTGGGAGGGGCTGCAGTCCCGTCCCCTGCCAGTGTCTTCCGACCTGCCCTCCAGGCTGGGGCACAGCCTCAGCCCATGTGCTCTGTGGCCTCCATGTCACTTGGCTTGATTCTGTGATGTTGGTCTATCTGGTGGTTTTTTGTGATTTCTGGAAATCCAGCTCTCAGTCCCTATTTTATCTTGATGTTGGCCCATCTCTTCTTGGGGTTAATGTAACAGGAATGTGTTTACTTGCTGCTACAAAATGGGTCATTTTTCTTATACCAGAAGGAAAAACTTCCAGGTCTCAACCAGCAACATCTCATCATCCCCATGTCTCCAGAAAGTTCGTCAGGACTTGTTCAGTCCAAATAGAGTGTTTCTCACCACGAACATGTGGTGACAATGGCTACTTTTTGTTTGGCGCTGTACAAGTTGCCATACAAATCTGTGCACGCTATTTTTGCTCTGTTATCTCATGTGGGTCCCAGTGCAGAAAGGAAACTTACAATTTGTTCCCATTTCTATGGATGACAAAACAGAGATTCAGAGAAGGTGGGAAGCTTCTTTGAAAGGTTTTGTACATGATAAACGACCGCTTTTAACTTTAAGGTTTTCTTCTCGAGTATTCTGATTTTTATCAATAATGATTTTAAAAATATTCACTATCTGTAATCTTCTGAGGACAGTTCTGAGCATAAGTTACAACTAACTTCCTCTGCGGGTGGGGTGTGCACGCAGTAGTGAGACCCACATTCTCCTTAAGTGCCCAGGAGTCTGGCGAAAATTTACCAAGCATATTTAGTGTTCAGCCAAATGTGTCATTCACTGTGCCGAGAGCTATAGAAATTATATAGGTGAAGAAGGCACAGCCTGTGCCCTTGAAGAGCAACCATCTGGTGACAGGGAATTAGGACAGAGTTCACCAGGGGTCATGATGCTATCTGTTAACAGAAGCCCAACTCAAAGCAGCTTAGGAAAAATGGCAAAATGTTGGCTCCTGTAACTGGACGTCCCAGGGTGTGTCCGCTGAGCCCGGCTGGATCTAAGAGGCTTAGCTGATGTCTAAAGAACTTCTACTCCTTTGTCTCTGGTTCTAGCCTCTTCTTTTCTCTGTGCTGACTTTATTTGAAACTAGATTCTCTCTTTCCAATAGAATAGGTACCCCTTACCAAGCACAGGTCACTATTGTGGTTAGGGATCTAGTCATCTTCTTTCTTCCAGAGTGAAGTCCAAGGAGTGATGTAGATCCAGCCAGCTCCAGTCGCGCATCCATCCCTGAACCGAGCATTTTATTCAGACCCATACTAGGCATTTAGTACTTGAAACATGCTGTTTGAATGAAGACGATAATAGGGCATAAATCATATCAGCAAACACAATACTGCATTTTGCAAGTACCATGATACTGAGTCCTCACAAGTGACCAAGTATTTTGGTTGTTTTAGGCTCAGTTATGCTTCTGTAAGAAACATTCCCAAATGTTGGTAGCTTGTAGCATGGGAGATTTAGTACTCACAGGTCAGTCTCTGCTGTGTTTCTTTGGGCTGCCAGGCTGAAGGAGTGGCCCCTCCCTGACGGTTGTACATCTCCTGGGAGAGGGGACACATGGGAGGACAGAATCACATGCAGATCTCCACGCTTCTCTTTGGGAGTGGCAAACCTCTCTTCCACACCCACATTTCATTGGCTGAAGCAAATAATACAGCCAAGCCTGAAAGTAAATAGGCAAGGGCGTGTCATCCTGTCAAGGGGAGCAACAAAAGTATAGAACGATAATGTGACCCACCAAGGCAGGGAATGTGGTCATCTATGGACCCATTTCCTGGGCTGCCATAACCAATTGCCCCAAGCTAGATGGCTTAAGAAAACAGAAATGTATTCTCTCCCAGGCTAGAAGTCAGAGATCAAGGTATTGGGGCCATACACCTTCTGAAAACCTTTTTTTCTTTCTGCCGTGTCCTTGCTGTTACTGCTTGTGGCCAATCCTTGCACTCCTGGGCTCACAGCTATACGGCTCCAGTCTCTGCCTCCGTTATCATACAGCATCACCCTCTGCCTGTGTGCCTTCATGTGGCATTCTCCTTTCTGTACGTCTGTGTCCAAATTTCCTCTACTTATAAGGACATCTGTCATTGGATCAGGGTCTGCCCTAATGAAGTATGGCCTTCTCTTGACTCCATTACATCCACAAAAGCCCTGCTTCCAAATAAGGTCACACGCGTAGGAACCTGGTTAGGACTTGAACATACCTTTTAGAGAGGCACAAGTTAACCTATAATATCCTATTTTTAAGATAAAGAAACGGAAGTCCCAAACACCTAAATAATTTGCTTTTGAGCACACAAGTAGTCTGTGGCGAAGTTGAAATCAAACCCTAGCAGTTTGGCTCAGAGCCTGTGTTCCCCACCATTACACCAGACTTTTAGAAACTACAGAACCTCCAGTTCTTGTTTCATTTCTGCCTCTACCTAATTATGACCTTGGGGAGGACCTGGGTTACAATGTCTCTCAGAGGGGTCTGATGTTACCCACCTTATCTTTCAGGGTTCTAAGTTCAAAACAGCATGAGAGGTAAGAAAACCCTTTGAAAATGCACCAAGTTCATATTCACCAGGCAACATTAGGAGTAACTGTTCAAGAATGAGCTACCCTAGATGAAATGTGTCTTCAGTTACCACCATCGACCCACTGTTTCTTAAGAGCAAGCAATTACATTATTTGGTAAAATAATCAAACTCATCACCAGCTTTCCTATTCTAAGTATCTCAGTAATAAAAATAAAACCATAATATGCAGTAAGATGCATATATATTACAATGTATGTTTATAATTACATTATACACCCTCCTGCCTATAGGTGCCTCCTATAGGCACCTGTCACAGTACCTGACTAGTTTTAGAGACAGGGTCTTGCTCTTGCTCAAGCTGGTCTCAAACCCCTAAACTCAAGAGATCCTCCTGCCTTGGCCTCCCAGAGTGCTGGGATTACAGGCAAGAGCCACTGTGCTGGGATATTTCCATTTTTCTAACTTCCAGAATCCAGTTCCTTCAAACCAGCCTGTAAATAGTCTTTTCCTAATTTATGCAAATAGATATGTTGTGTTTTTTGTGAACCTTAGAGTGCATTTGGTTCTCAAGTTCAGGGGATCATGTTATATTTTGAAATAAAAATTGTAATTGGATTATGCTCAATTGCAGTTGTAATAAGATTGGCTCTTGGTTTGGAATATGAATTAGGTCAACCTAAAGGAAGTAATTCATTCCTCTAATGACAACATCTTGGTCTATGAAATGAAAAAAGATCAAAGCTCATTCAAAAATAAATGGATTTAATGGAACAGTAGTTAAAGAAGTCTGGAGAATTCATTTTATTTTCATTGTATAATATCTGTTTCTCATAGAGTTGTCTTGTTCTTTAGTACTTTTTATTCTTATGACTGCGCATGGCTTTGATTAGCTTAATTAGCGTTAATGTCTTGGGAGCAGAATGCGGGACTGTGAAAGTTTGGGTTCCCAAAGACTTTGAAAAAGAGAACTGCTGGCCTCGTTCTCCATAAATTCAGAATCAAAAAAATCTGATGGTTATTATCATCTTAAAATAATTGAAGCACTGCTAAAAATAAAAGCCAGAAGGAGAAAAATTGAACCTAAATATAAAAGGAGTGGCGTTATCCCAGATTTGGATACAATTCTCGCAGCAAATTGAGCTTAAATCTGAAGTCTTAGGATATTAAACGAATGCCAAAAAATTATCTTTTTTCCCCCACTGAGCTGTTAACAAAGGCAGTCTTCCCAGTTTCGCAATATTTCCTTCTATTTTTCCTCCTGTTATCTGCGGCTCCACTTACGATTGAGAGGAACTTCAGAGGAAAATGCCACTTCAGATTAAAGACTTGTCAGATCTCATTTATTAACTGGCACGGGGTTGGGGGTAGCGTCCAGGAGCTGTGCGATCTCCCTGGAAAGCACATGCCATGCGCCTTGCTGAGAGGTCCTGACAGAGCAGGCTCCCCCAACCTCCCTTCTCCCCCTCCAGCTTTAGATGGATTTCCCAACAGTACTTTCCAGGAATCCTCTTGTGTTAGGGAGAGCAGAAGTCCTGCAAAACTGGGAGCCAACAGAGGATTAAAAATTAAAAGGGTTGAGGAGTGAGGTGTGGTGGGAGATGTTAAAAAATGTTTTACTTTGAGGACCTTGTATTTAAAATCTTTGCGTTAGGTAAAAACATGCTTTAATGAACTAGCAATACATGAGATAATATGAATTCAGTCATTCAATAAATATCTATAAGTTAATAAAATACACACACACACACACACATATATACACACACAGAGTAGAACCTCCATAGCTGACTACCTCCCTACATTGACCACCTCCTTAAGTTGACCTACTTTTCATAGACTGGACATGTACCACGTGTACATATCAGTGCAGGAGGCCTAGTTCCTCAAGCTGACCACCTCTATATATTGCCCAGTTTGTTATAGTCACTTGGGCGGTCAAACTTACAGAGGTTCTACTGCATGTGTGTATTTCTTTACATATGGAGTATTAAAATTTTAATAGTCAATATTTATGAACAAAAGATGGAAACAAGGTACACTGAGCACCTTGTCTAATTGGAGAAGTCAAATGTGAGCATTACCAATTTTAGTACAGTTTTTTTCTTTCTTAAAATGCATATACATTTTTTTTGCAACTGTTGTGTGCATGTATGGGGGTGTGTGTGTGCATTTGTTCACATGCCCGCAATGTAGCAGGCCTGCCTCTACTCTGGGCTGGAGAAAAGTGGCAAATAGAATTTATCACATTGATTGAATATTCATTCTATCAAATAGAATTTATCTACATTGCTGCCTTTGTGGTGTGTGTGTGTGTGTGTGTGTTATGTGTATGTGTTGGAGGGACAAGGAATAAACAAAAAAAACAAGTAGCAATCAGGGGTAGTAGGAAGGAAATAAATAGGCCATTGACATATAATAGGACTCAACAAATTAGTTATTTATATCTTTTTAAACATGGTTAATACTTAAAACATCAAGATCCTTAAGTTACTTTATAGAGATATTTTTCCTTATAAAATATTAATCACCAATGACTATCATACAAAATATTTTATCGAGTGGAAATTTGTATTTAATGCCACTTCTGAACACTTTTTTGAGTATCTATCGCTTTTCATTTCACTTCTGAACCCAAGACACTTTTACACTTTTCATTCTCATTTTAGTATTAGACATTTTTTTTCCCCACATTCCAATTCCTTGAAAATGGATGGGTTGATCTAGAGTCAGTTCACTCAGTTCTTTAGCAAACACTAACTCTGTACTTTTTTGGTGCCAGGTGCCGCCATTCCAGGTACCTGTGTGAGAGCCAGTCTTACATTAATTGAGATAAAATTCTAGTTTCCTATGATTCTACTCAGGCTGAGGATAACAGAGAATTTACTCGTTTATACCATTAATTTGCTTATCCAATTTTTTTTTCTAGACCACATTTAAAGTGAGTGTTCTGACATCTCAGTTCCAGGAATGGATGACTCAGGAGAGGGAAACATTTAATAAGTGATGAGGGACAGTAACCTCTTGGAAATTAGAGTGAGGGTGGGCAGAGGCCTTAATTAGTTGGTCGGGGGTGAAATTTTGAAATCTTTTAACTCAGAAAAGAAAATATTTCTAGCAATAAAATGAGAAATATAGTGGGAAAGTCCACAAGAAGGCTTTCTCTGCACTGTGCTCTGTCATGTACAGACTGTCTACTGTGCAAAGAATGTCGGCCACCCCTACTTCAGAGGGGCTGCTTCAGGTGTTCAGACAGGGAGCCAGCAAAGAGGGGGACACATGGACCCTCACTCTCCCCTTTCCCACCCCAGCTTCATTGGGGTATCATTGACAAACAAAAATTATATTATTTAAGGTATACAATATGATATTTGGATATATGTATACGTTGTGAAATGATCAGTGCAATCAAGCTGATTAACATACATATATCCATTACCTCACTTTTTGTGTATGCAAGTGGTGGGAATACCACCACTAAGATCTACTTCTTCCCTAGCAAATTTCAGGTATACAGGACACTGTTGTTGACTATGGTCACCATGTTCCAAGTTAGGCTTCCAGAACTTGGTCATCTGAGAACTGAAAGTTTTATACTCTTTGACAAACATCTTCCCATTTTTCTCATATTCCAACCCCTTGTAATCACCCTTACCTTTTGAAGGTAGGGATTTGTAGCATTTTATTAGAATTCCGAGTAGTTGAATTTATCCTAAAGGACATCAACTTGAGTGGGATTCATGCAGATACTGTCAGTTTTATAGTCAATGGTTGTTAGTAATCTTTTATCCATTGCTACCTAACAAATTACCCCAAAGCATAGTGTTTTCAAACAGCAAAGATTTACAATCTCACAATTGGCGGGGTGGGATGTGGGGTGTCAAGAATTTGGATGCAGCTTAGTTTGGTACCTCTGATGCAGAGTCACAGAAGTGGACTGTAGGAAGACCCCTGCTGGCAGGCCCTGGGTCCTCACCAGCTATTCGCTGGCCTTGGGAGTTGGCACTACTGACAGCATGACAATTTGCTTTCTCCAAAACAAGGGCTGAAAAAGAGAAGGAGGCAGTACCTAGAGTCTTTTTTATAACCTAATCTTGTGTGTGACATCTCACACTTTTGCATTCGTCTCTATAGAAGGGAGTCACTGCATTCAACTCTTATTCAATATTCAACTCATACAATATTGGAAGATCAGGACAAGTGGGGGTCATTTTAGAGGATGCATACCACAGTGTTTTGACTTTTCCTTTCTCTTCATGTTATTGCCTGGCTCATAGGGAATATAGTTACAACTTTTTTTTTTCTTTTTGAGACAGAGTCTCACTATGTCACCCTCAGTAGAGTACTGTGGAGTCACAGCTCACAGCAACCTCAAACTCTTGAGCTCAAGAGATTCTCTTGCCTCAGCTCCCAAGTAGTTGGGACTACAGGTGCCTACCACAACACCCAGCTCTTTTCTTGTTGCAGTTGTCATTGTCATTTAGCTGGCCTGGGCTGGGTCCAAACTTGCCAGCTCGTTGCACGTGGCTGGCACCGTAACCACTGTGCTACAGGTGCCAAGCTGTATAGTTACGTGCTTGATGATGATGATGATGATGATGACGACGATGATGGTGGTGGAGAGGTATCACCTTTTCAGGACAGTTTTTCCTAATTACACCCTGCAGGTAGAATTTGCCTCTTCCAGGAAAACTTGCTTATCTCTATAAAACTAAACTTGCATGGTCCATTTTCTTTTTATGTGTGAGTCTCCATGCTGGATTCCAGAAGGCTGGCTCTACGCCTTACCTAATCCTCTTTTCTCAATACCACTAGCTACTCTCCTTGGCTCATAGTCAGTGTCCAACAATAGTTCACTGAATTGAGTGAAAGGGTGAATGAATTATTAAATATAGTATGTGAAAAAGAGGTTACTTTTTATCACCCTTTATAAGCTTTTAAGCAACATTCCCTTTTGATAATATCAACAGCTCATGCATCATTACTTTCACTTTTTAAAATTCTGTGTGCTCCTCTACCAAGACCTCTGCTGGGAAGGATAATCTACATTTCTCCCCCAGTCATGGAGATTTCTTTGTGCATCTTCTAAGAAAGCAAATTTCTCTCCTGCCTCCAGGAGATAATTACAACAATGAATACTCTTTGAAACATCCACTTTTCCAGATTTCTGATATGCCCCCATCTCCCTTGGGAGGTGGTATCAAACCCTGATTTGAGAATGACTGTTCCGGTTTATCTCCAAACTCTTTTACAGCTCAAAATTCTGCGAGCTAGTTCGTTGCCAACATTTGGCCAGGAGATGAGCGGAGACAAGAGAGATTTAAAAAATATATTGGGCAGCTTTGTTCTTAAACTGGTATCGGTGCCATTGTGTATCTGGAGAAGTTTTGTGGTCAGATTTTGATTATTTGCTAGTTTTGGCAACTGTTGAGATGTTAGATCTCATATTGTTTCTATCATTTTTTATAGTTTCTTATTTAACTCTTTGCTGAACATCTTAGACACACATCAAGACTCTCGAGCTTGATTTAAAACAGAGCCGCCAGTTGCACCTCTCCCTTTACTTCAATGGGCAGGACCTGCCTCCAGGTTGTCAGACCCCATGAGGCCTCCATGCAGTGTTGGTGGACATGGATGGTAGTGGACTTCTCGTGGTTACTGTGATCTCAAACACATGAAAAGACTTTACTGCATTTAGAGAAGGTAGTACATTTGAAGAAGATGAAACCCCCCACAAATGGGACCAATCAATACACGCTGGCTTTATATATTTATTCTCAGTCAACACTTTGATATTTCTCTTTGAAATACCAGACCCTACATATTTCTCTCCCAATTATTACAGATCTCCCAAGACTTTTTACTATTCCTCATCCTGTTGTCTGTAGACATTGTACCCTGGTCAAAGAAACCCCCACCTCCACCCACATGCTACTACCACAGAGTTCAGTCTATGCCTTATTAAATTCTTTCTTTAGGAACTTTGGAGGAAACCCTCGCCTCCTTCTCCCCTGCCCCCAAACAATAGCACATCCAAGGTCATTTCAAATACAACTCTTTGAAGCTGTGTGAATGGATGAAAACATCTCTGTGTTTGCCTAAAAAAAAAGATTTCTGACCTAGTGGATTCTTGAGCCACTGGCTATGTTGCCATTAGCTTTCCACTCTAGGCCAATACTGACATTTTTATAGCTGCTTATTACACTATTGGCTTCTCAGCTTATGGCTCAACATCACATTGGTAAGACTATGAGATCCAGGCATTTGGAAAATCAATTTCACATCCTGTATTCTTTGCATGCCAATTCTATAAGTCATATGGGCAGAATGCTGTGATAGGTACATTGCAGGAGCCCATAACCTCTAGGTTGAACTGTACTTTGTAATGCATGAATGACACAGTTGGGAAGCTAGGTAACAGTGTCCCCTGACTCTTACTGCTACACACCTAATTGCTATTTGGAGGTAATCTGGTAGATGTTAGCTTATCCATTGCCACACCAGCAAACATCCTCTCTATCCCTTTTCCCATCAGCCCTCTTACAAATTAAGGTATTACTATTTGCTTTAACGGAGAAAAACCAACAGCTTGGAGGCTTAACATAATAGAAATAGATTTCTTGCTCGGGTCAAACTTAATTAGAGGGGGACGTTGCAGGGAGGCTCTGCTCCAAGCAGTCATTCAGGGACTGAAGCTTATTCCACCTGTGACCCTATTCTCCTCTAGGGTCTTAGAATGCTCTCCATTTATCCAGTGGATAGGGGGAAAGGGAGTACAAAGAATTGTGTAGGAGGCTTTCATATGTTAGGCCTAAAGTAGCCAACATCCAGGAGCCATAACTCAACAAGATGGCCCAAAGAGGGTGGGACATGTGGTCTGACTGTGTGTATGTCCAGAAGGAATATCAGTGCTGGCCTTAGACCTGGCACTAAGGGCCCTTACCCTGAGCCCCAAGCTGTAGAGAGCTGTGCACATCACAAACATATGTGTAAGAACTCACTTGTTGGAGAACTCGTGGCTGCCTCCATCATGTGGATTGGGTGCAGAGCGTGACTTGTAACTCAGACATCTGCTTCTGTGACTACCATGGTCCAGGCCCTGGGGAAATGCTTTTCTACCTCTCCAGCTCCATTTCCTCAAATCAAAAGGCAGCTGGGCCTGAACGCCAGGAAGGGGTGTAGGATCTCCCACGGTTGAAGTTAGAAATGGAGGGTGCTTGGAATTATGTGTTAAGATACTCGCCATCAAAAGATCCCTACATTGAGTAGAAAGGAGTCAGTGATGGAAGCTTTCAGATAAAAGACAAATTACATACAACTTCTCAGATAGGGAGGATGTGGTAGGACTGGGCGTGACAAAATAGGACTTTAAGGAGGGAGGATCACCCTCTTCCTGCTTCTCTCCATGCTCTTCTGGGGGACATCAGAGGGACCAGAGGTAGCGTCACTCTTATTCTTCAATTTTGTCACTATGAAGATACATCTGACATGGGAGAAGTGGGGTTTCCAGGTTTAGTAAATAAAAATTCAAGGTGTCATTATTTAACCCAGCAACTGCAGGGAGGATAGATCATATTTTATTTAACCATTTTGTTAGCTGGACTGATAACTTTAACGTATTTCTACATATGGATGGTAGGCCTCCATTTATACTCTTGCTGGGAAGACCTACATGTTTATGGTGAGCTTGGGCGCTCACCAAGCTTGGGTTTTGTTTGAGCGCTCCTGGACTTGGGTGATTGCACTTACTTTCCTCATTCCAGGGGTGGAGTAAGTGACTTACACAAACCAGCCAGCACAAGCCAACCTCCTGGTCCAGAGGTTGACACCTGATTAAGCTCATCCAATCTGTGTGATTCTTTGGACTTTTTCTGGGAATTAAGAAGAAAGTCATTTTTTTTTTTTTTAACTGGTTTTGAAAAAGGAGCACCTAGACCATGGAGTACCAGCAGTCATTTCAAACCACAAGACAAGCCAGTCACAAAGGCCTCATCCTTGCTCGCTCTTCAGTCAGCCTCCTTTGACCTCTCTTAGGCTTTGATCTCAGTCCCTGTCCTGTCTTCAGCCTGCTCAGCCCAGTTTTGCCAAGAATGCTGCTAAATCATTTCCCCACTCTTGATATGTCACCAACCTTGATATCTGATCAAGTTCCTCATCCCTCACTTCCGATATGTAAATTTTTAGCCCACCTATCAGGGCACTTCAGCCACAATTCCCCTATCCTTTGATGTTTCCTCTTAGAAACCTGCCATCCACCAGCCCCCTCACCTGGATGGCTGTAATTCTCCACTTGTCCTGAAATTTAGAGTTGAGTCCAATTTCTTTCCCCTAGTGCAATACTGCTATTGCACAGTCTTGAATAAAGTCTTTCTTACCACTTTAACTAGTTGCAGAATAACTTTTTTCTTTAATACCAACCTTATGATTAAACTGATACCAAAGAAACTGAGATGGAGATTCAGAAAGAGGCCATGTTTCTGGTGCTAATGTTGACCTGATGGATAAAATCTCATGTGAACCCAGTCTCAAATATTAACTCTTCAGCTGAAAAGCCCTTTATCGATCAAACAAAATTTGAATTATATATTATGTTACTGACTATCAAAAGATTCCTGACAATGGGAATGATTAGTTAAGAATATATATGGAGAATTCATAGGCATAGAGACCTGCAGAGAGCAAAGAGGGATTTTTAAAAAACAGAAGGGAGATCCCAAGAGGAGTTCTCAGTATGGTAAGAGTTGTCACTATTATGTTCACAAGACGAGACTCCTCAAGCTCAGACTATCTGTGTTGAGCAGCTTCAGCACAAAAAGCCATGGATGAGGGAGAGGAAATAACAGTCCCTGACTAATGTTTATTAAGAGCTAATTTTGCATCAGATGCTGCTCTAAAGACGTTCCATGTGCTATTCCACATATCCTTTCATAACCCCACATGCCACTTATTCTATTTAAGAAAGGAGAAAACTGGAACACAGTGGGTTAAGTAACTTGTCCAGTGTCACACAGCTGGCCAGCAGTAAAGCTGAGGTTTGAACACAAGTTAGCCCAAGGCCAGAGTTTGTGCTTTTAATCATCACACTACTCTAGAACAGACAGGTCTTGAAGATAGCACGTGGAATAGGAGAAATGGAAGAAAAGATAGAGGACATTTCTTCTGAAATCTAAGTATCTTTGAGGGACAGTGGTAGTCATCTTCTCCAGGAAATGTCCCTAGACCACATCACCCTCCAGGGACCTGCCTTTCTGGTCCTGTTTTCCTTCATGCTGCCTTCACTGCTCTCACACATGGGGAGGATGAGTGATCTCTGTGTGTGTGTCTTGGATGTCCCAGAGAGGAGAGGCTTTCTCCATTGCTTTCACCACCTCTCTGAGCATAATACCAAGAGAATGTCAGGTTCCCATCACTATCTCACAGATTGGCAGTGGGCTGTGATGTGGGACCACTGGAGAGTCTGCTCAGTTGGAGAGGAGAGAGGCTGCCAAACAGAAGCTTGGAGCTGCAGGCAGGAGCCCAGAGAGCCAGCAGCTGTTGCTTTTATATGCTACCACTGGTTGTGCAAAATGGTATAACCACTTTGGAAAACAGTGTGGCCATTTCTTAAAAAGTTAAACCTTCACTCAACATAAGATTCAACCACACCCCTTCTAGGTACTTATCTAAGAGAGCTGAATCACTGTGTTTATGTAACCCCCTTGTTCATAAATTTTCATAGCAGCTCTATTTCTAAGATAGCCCAGATGTTTCTCAACAGGTGAATGGATAAATCAATTTTTGTTTATCCATACAATGGAACACTTCTCAGCTATTAAAAGCCAGTGATAACAATAAAACTCTTGATACATGTGGGAGCATGGATGAATCTCAAAATACTTATGCTGAGTGAAAGAAGCCAGAGCCCTCCCATTCTCAAAAAAGTATACAATGTGTGATGCATTTATATGAAATTTGAGGAAATGCAAATGTATCTCTAGTGACAGAATGCAGAAATATGGCTGCCTGGGATTCACAGGAAAGGGAAGGGGGAAACGTAATCTCAAAGGACGTAAAAAGAATTTTAGTGGATATATGCACCCAGTTTTGTGGGTGCATATATACATTACAAACCTTGGAATACTCATAGTTTACTGTGTGCTAATTATATCTCAATAAAACTGACCAGAAAAGATGATTCTGGCAGTAGCTTAGAGCACGGATAGGCAAGTCTTAAATGTGGCTATGTGGACACACCTTGGTAAAGCATTTGGGATGCAAGAGCTAATGCCAGCCTGGGCCAGAGTAGAGAGAAGTGAGTGCCTTGGAGAGACATTTAGGAGGCAGAACCAAGAGAAGAAATCAAGGATGGCTCCAAGTTCCTTGGCTTGTGCATCTGGGTGAATGGGATGCCCTTTAGAGAAAGATGGGAGAGGAACGGGTTGGCGGAATGAGGAGGTAATGACCTCACTTTTGGGTGGGCTGAATTGAGAAGCTTATGTAACAAATAAGCATTTTCATAGCAAAGTAAAAAATGTCTTTGAGGTCAAGAACCACATATTCTGTGTGACGCTGATATGTGATGTCTATTGAAATAATGTTCCTGTAATGAGTCCTTTAAAACTTCCCAATAAATGAATGAAAAACTATGAGATGTAGCTCTGATGCCTTCCTATCTGTTTTAATTCATGAGCCTCTGATTTCTTTTCTGTTGCTTCCTCTATTCTGAATGTAGATATAGATACAGATATAGATGTCCCTTGTGGTGGTCTGATTCCTTTGAACTCAATCTTTGTTCACAAATATGACTAATTCTTAGAATAGGCCTGTCAGAAATGCAATCTCTTCCTAATACTAGAAGCAAGAATATTGGCAACATTTCACCAAGGAAAGCTAAAGGCCTAAGGAATACAACCTGGGATGCCTTTTCCAGCAGAATTGCCATGCAGAAGATGTGCTGGTCTAATTGTCTCTATGAACAAATTTCAATGACCACCCCCTGCTTTCTTTTTATATTTTTCTGCCCTCACTAACTACTTGAACTTTTTGAGTTGTTTCCAGAAAGATGGAATTTCTGCAAGGCAAAGAAGTTGAGATTCTAAAGGGCAGGACTCCCTGAGGCCAAGACTCTCCATTCTCCACAACCTGCCCCCATGCCCACAGCCCCTTGTTTGTTACACCACTGCCTGCCCCAATGCAGGCATACCCCAATTCCCTCTGTGAAAACCCTGTAATCTCTGTTAGTTGGGGAGACAGATTTGAGACTGCTTCTCCAGTTCTCCCAACAGATGTCTTTTGTATTAAAAATCCCTTTCTTCCTTGGCAATCCTCCTCCTCTCAGTAATTGGATCTTCGAGCAGTGAGCAAACCAACCTAGGCCAAAACATCCTTGCGGTTTTGATAACATTAGAATGAAAATCTGCTGTTAGGGACTCTTAGAAAGTTTGAGTATTTAAATTTTTTCAGATGCATAGACCATCATCCAGGCTGACTCTCCTTCTGATGCTGGGCGTTCTTTGTGTATCATTCCCACTTGCAGACCTCATTCGCCACTCACTGGGCGAGGGTACGCAGATCTCATTCTGTGAGACTCTGGGCTCCTAAGTACTTTTGCTTTTGGATTTTGCATAGCTCTCAGCCATAGTAGTGGCTAAAGCAATCATCTCAGCTTGCACTCTGTAGGTTATCAGATGTAGATATCAAAGTTTATCCTCTAAGATTCAGTGTCCTCCCTTCAGTCACTGGGGTCTCCAGCCTTCAAAATTAAGATCCATTGAACTCAGCAGCCCCTAGGAAGCAGACAGGTACTAAAGCACCATCTTAATCTTTTTTTAACATAAAAGCAGCCCACACACCACATGCTGCATATTATAGCTGATTAGACCAGGGAGAACATTTATTTTGAGGGGGATCAATCCAGTGTTTGGTCAGCATGCTATGACTTACATGTTATGATAGCTGAGCTTGTGTTTTATCTAATATACTATGGAAGTACAGATCAGCAGCTTAGCTTCCAAAACTGCTGGAGCCATGAATTTGAAACCAGCCAAGGATTTCCACCACTTGTAGCTTTGTGTGGCCTCCTTGTCACCCATTGTCTTTAGCTCCTCATGGTAAGGTTTTCTGAGGCAACCATCAGAAAGATCTTTCCTTTTCAAACATTTCACATAGGTATACTTGGATAGGGTGACCAGATGTCCCACTTTTCAACAGTTTGTCATGCATCCCATGGAGTTTTTAAAAAGTCCTGATTTTTGGAAAGAATACATGAATAGGCAGGAGAATAAGAAGGGAATATACAGTTTTCAGCTGCCATGTGGCTATTTCTCCAGAATATGAGTTTTATATTATTTTTGTTAATTTTATAATGTTAAACTGTAATAATAACAAATAATTGCTGAGAAGTGATTATCCAGAACTGCTTATCAAAGTTTGCTTTGTTGTCAGGC
>CAUYTI010081944.1:0-57051 GCA_963575145.1 Galago senegalensis
GAGAGAGGGAGGGAGAGAGGGAGGAACAGGAGAGGGAGCGAGGGGGGAGGAACAGGTGAGGGAGGGAGAGAGGGAGGGAGAGAGGGAGGAACAAGAGAGGGAGGGAGAGAGGGAGGGAGAGAGGGAGGAACAGGAGAGGGAGGGAGGGGGGAGGAACAGGTGAGGGAGGGAGAGAGGGAGGGAGAGAGGGAGGAACAAGAGAGGGAGGGAGAGAGGGAGGGAGAGAGGGAGGAACAGGAGAGGGCGGGAGGGGGGAGAGAGGGGTGCATTGGGTGGTGACCTGTCCTGAGGCCTTGAGTGAGTGCTGCCAGTTGGTTTGGGGTCCCACTCCCTTCTGTTGTGCCTGTGTCTGCAACATTCTTAGAAGCAGATGGAGCAGCATCTCTTGGGCATCGTGAGGGAGTTGCTCCTCAGGAGGTGGGGTGCAGAGAGGAGTTGGGGCCCAAAGCCCCCAGGCCCTGAGGACAGAGTGGGGGCCAAGCACCACTGGGCCCCAAAGTTGAGATGCAGGCTGTAGAAGGAGCCCCAGATTCAAGCCCAGTGTCCATCCCATGCATGTTCACCAGCCAGAGAGCCTGAGCCTGACTCCCCAGCAGATTCAGAGTCTGGGGAGGGGAGAGTGAAGCCCCAGGGAGGCCCATCAGTTTTCAGCACTCTGCTGAGCCCTGTGACCAGGAACAAGGGAGGTGGGGAGGGCACAAGAGGGGCTCTAGCAGGCAGGACGGCTGGGGTGGGGACATAAGCAGGGTGTCCCCACCTCAGCAGTGACCTCTGGGCCAGACTATTCTCTGTTGTGGGGCCGTGCTGTGCAACCCTGGCCTCAACCCACTAGATTCCAGCACCTTCCTTGCACGTGTGACAACCAGAACCATCTCCAGATGCTGATGCCTGTTGGGAATCAAGTGCTTTAAATCAGGTCCAGTCTGGCTGGCTTAGGAGTGACCAGTCATGGCTCATGGAGCATCCTCTGACTGGTCCAAGCCTGTGACTGAGAAAAAGTCCACACTCTGGAAAAGGCCTGGCACACGCATGACTTCAGCTGGGGGCAGGTCCTAGAGAAACAGGCCAATTCTGACTTAGCCCTGAAGGTAGCATGTCAGCCATGCCATCAGTGGTCACAGCTGACCAAGCCAAGGACAGACAACGGAAGACATCATCATGCTGGGAGCCATCGTCAGCAGCCAGTGGGGGATTCTGGAAGGCTCTTCTGGCCTAGTGAGAACCCCCTCCCCAGAGCCAGGGCCTCTGATCACTGTCACACCATGTTCCCCATTGTTCCTGAACTGCCAACACAGGTGAACCAGCCGTCTGGCTCTGCCATTGTACATCCTAAAGAATGGAAGCAGAGCCAGAGGCAGCCCCTGTCCCCCTGAGATCCCCAGAGGCAGCCCCTATCCAGCCCCTGTTCCCCAGAGCTTCCTGGAGGCAGCCCCTGTCCTCCTGAGCTCCCTAGAGGCAGCCCCTATCCCCCCCCCACCGAGTTCCCCAGAGGCAGCCCCTATCCAGCCCCTGTCCCCTGGAGCTTCCTGGAGGCAGCCCCTGTGCCCCTGAGCTCCCTGGAGGAGGAGGGCTGCAGGGACTCACAGCCAAGTGTAGGGAGCTTAGAAATGAACTAGCATTATCTTCCTCCAGTTCTGGAGGCCTCAGGTCTAAAATCAAGGTGCCAGCAGGGCCATGATTTGCCCCTGCTCTTGGGCAGGGTCCTTCTGCCTT
Source organism: Galago senegalensis (assembly GCA_963575145.1). Taxonomy (NCBI): domain Eukaryota; kingdom Metazoa; phylum Chordata; class Mammalia; order Primates; family Galagidae; genus Galago; species Galago senegalensis. The sequence continues at coordinate 1,714 of CAUYTI010081944.1, forward strand.
CTTCTGGTTTCCTGGGCTTGTGGTCACAGCACTCCAAACTGCCTGTCTTCACATGACCTCTACCCTGTGTCTGGATTTAGGGGTCACTCTAAACCTAAGATGATCCTATTCCAAGATCCTTGATGAATCACATCTGCAAAGACCCTCTTTTCAAATAAGGCCACATTCTAGGGTTCTGGTGGACACTGCCATCTGCCCACAGGGATCATCTAGGCAGGAGGCCACTGCCCGGACAAGTGGACGGGGACAGTGCCAAGCTCTGCTCTCCGGTCATGCCTGAGGAAATAGCACATGGATCGGAGCTTTCCTCTTTCATCACAGACACAGTTAAAGCAGGAAATCAGAGGGGATGTGAATAATTCCCAAATTGATCAAATTAATAGGCACATGGGGTTGCCCCGCCTGCAAAAAATTTCATTTCAAATCCCCTAAATCTTAACTGTCACATTGGGTGAGTTTCCAGGTGGCTAAATGCTGAATGCTAATAGCATTTCCAGGATTTGCAATCCAATCTTAATTAAATCTGCAGCGCACTGAATTACTTTAGCCGTGATTTTCCAGCAGAAAGTATTGTGAGAAGCGTATTCTCCCCCCTCTTTTAATCAGATTTCATAATATTCGGGGGAACGTGCTGATGGGAGCAGACGGGTTCCTCCAAATCTCTTCTCTGACTCCTGTAATAAGCCCAGTTCTTCCTTCAGGTTAAAAGTCGGTAATAAGATGCAGCGAGGGAGAAGGAATTTGCAGTGCATATAATGCAATATACGTATAAAGCACATAAAGACTGTGCCAAGCCCGACCACGTCGTTGCAGTGAGAGGCCCTGGGCAGACGCTGCAGAGAGAGCAGGTCCAAGGGGCAGATGCCTAGCGGGGCGCACACCCTCTCTGGTGCTCAAGGAACTGCAGGCTGCAGGAATTGCCCTGCCAGACTCAGGTCCCCTCTACTGACCACCAAAACCACCCCCCACCTGGGCTGCACTCCTGCAAGCCAGTGACCCCCAGCTGCCCTTTCTCTGGAGAATTGCCTTGGTCAAGCAGAAGTTGCCTTGCCAGCTTCTGCCATGTCCCCCCAGGGCAGACAAGGCCAATTACTAACTGTCCCAAGGATGACAGCTCAGCCCTTGCCCCCAGCTGGGAGCAGCTCTGTGCTTTACGGAACTGGGCAGTGCTGACCAGGAGGATGGGGCGCATGTACTATACACCCCGTGGGCGCTGAGGGGCACTGGGGGGGGCGGTGCTGGGTGGAGCTCTCCTGCCCCAGCCTTCCCTGCCACCTTCCCCCACTGCCCTGAGCCACCCACATCCCAGGCCCTGTGTCTCCACACTGGACTTGGCCTTGCTACGTAAGTAAACCATAGGCAGGCAAAGAGGCCACCCACGGCGACACGCTGTGGCAAGTGATGCTGGCTCCTCTCAGCAGCTCTGCGTGGTGACAGTTCTGCTCCTCTTTGATTGTATTAAGATTGTCAACTGAGATTTAAGCCGGGAATGGATTGGAAAAAATGTAGCCCATAGTAGGTAAAAAGTAAGCCAAAAGGTATTTGCAAACACTCAACATTTATTTTGAATAAACAAATACATGAAGAAAAATAATCTAAGTAAACCAGGAAGAGAATGAACTTTCTCAGCATAAGAAGGAAGATCTTCCTCGAGCCAACAGCAAGCCCCTGGTCAGACCGTGAGGCGCAAGAGGCTTGTCCTGAAGCCATTTGGAAAGATTCTCTCAGAAAACATCAACTCTCTAAATCAAGAGCTGAGAAATAACAGAAAAATGGGGGAAACAGTATAGAGACCAGTAAACTTGAAAAAGTGCTTCAAGACTTCAACCCAGTGGCCAAGGTTTCTATGTTGGTTGCAAAGTGCGATGGGTGCTCAGAAATGAGAGTCCCACGCCGCTCGCAGGAGTGGAAGCAAGCGCAGGCTCTGGAAGACGGCCTGGCGGCCTTGAAGGGGAAATGGCTTAACTCGGCATTTCTCTTTTAGAAAAATCACCGAAAGCCGCCACTCAGACAAGATCGAAGACAAGCACAGCATTTGAAACAACAGAGGCTTGGAAACAACCTATATGAGGAACGAAGTACTTCTCAGACAAATCAATGAAATAAATCCTAGGATGCAGCAGAACCATTAAGAGTCGTGATGGAAATGCAGATTCTTCGTCTTGGGAAGTTGCTTGTGATACACGCTAAGAGGAAAGGGCATTTGTTATAAAAATGGAGAGAGAGTATGTAATTCGTAAACAGAATATATATAAAAGCCTGACAAATACACCTAAAGATCATCACTGCCGATCTCTGGAGGCTGTACTTCCAAGGTTCTCATTACCACTTGTTCTTTATTATTATTATTATGGGTTATTCTAATTTCCCCACCACAGGCTTGCATTTCAAGTCTAGATGTTGTAATTGTTACTTGTATCAGTGCGGGTGGGTGGAGGTGACAGGAGGGGGTGGAGGCGACAGGAGGGTCCACACGGGTAGGTGGAGGTGACAGGAGGGACCACATGGGTGGGTGGAGGAGACAGGAGGGCCCACATGGGTGGGTGGAGGTGACAGGAGGGGGTGGAGGCAACAGGAGGGCCCACACGGGTGGGTGGAGGAGACAGGAGGGCCCACACGGGTGGGTGGAGGTGACAGGAGGGGGTGGAGGAGACAGGAGGGACCACACGGGTGGGTGGAGGTGACAGGAGGGGGTGGAGGTGACAGGAGGGCCCACACGGGTGGGTGGAGGTGATAGGAGGGGGTGGAGGTGACAGGAGGGCCTACACGGGTGGGTGGAGGTGATAGGAGGGGGTGGAGGTGACAGGAGGGTCCACACGGGTAGGTGGAGGTGACAGGAGGGTCCACGTGGGTGGGTGGAGGCAACAGGAGGGCCCACACGGGTGGGTGGAAGTGAGGGCTTCATTTCCCCCTGCTTTGTTTGGGTGTGGTGAGGCTTAGCACCTCCTCTGGGGTTTTTACTGGCTGGCTAGTAATTAATTTCAACTGTCTGTATATATGTTTGTCATAAAGCATGAGCTTAGTGTCAGCCTTTCATCTAAACCTTGTTCTTTAGGAGGAGGGAGATGAGGGAGAGGAGGGGGAGGAGGAGTGAGAAGTTGTGTGAGGGCACAGGGGAGGAGGGACACCACCTCTCCTCCCCAGAGGTGGGGAGGATAAGGGGAGGAGGGAGACCAGAGGTGGGGAAGAGAAAGGGAGGAGGGAGACCAGAGGTGGGGAGAAGGGGAGGAGGGAGACCAGAGGTGGGGAGGAGAAGGGGAGGAGGGAGACCAGAGGTGGGGAGAAGGGGAGGAGGGAGACCAGAGGTGGGGAGGAGGGAGACCAGAGGTGGGGAGGAGAAGGGGAGGAGGGGGACGAGGGAGGAAGCATGTGAGGGTGCCGGGGGAGGCCTTCACGTGTGCAGCTGGGTCATGAACACCACATGCATAGACAGTGGCAGTGATTCCCACTTGGGGAGTGGCCTTCAAATTATAACTGTACACTAACGAGTTGGAGGTAACTGGAAGCCCCTGCTTTGGGCTGCAGGCTCTGGGGGGGCCTGGACTTTATATCCAGCAGGGGTCACCTGTCTGTGATGTTTGGTCCACCTGTGTCCTTGAGTGCTGTGCCCACAGATAAAGAATTCAAGGAAAGAAAAGGAAGGGAAGGGAAGGGAAAGGGAAGGAGAAAGGCAGCTGGTAAGTTTTTCTCGCACTTTGTAGGGTTGTCTCAGGGCCACTAGGTCACCCTGGAGCGAGGCCACAGGATCCCACTGGCAGGAAGACTTAGAGCAGGACCCCTCTCCGCTGACCCCTGAGTCCCTCCCCTGGGGGGGTTTCAGGAGCATGGTGCCTGCAGGACCCTCTGTGCTGCAGGTGAGAGAAGAAATGTCCAGGCTGCAGGGGGACAGCGGTCACCAGGACCCCAGAGGGATGGACCGTCACCTGCAGGGCCACATCTCCATGCCCTAGGGCCCCCCAGCCTTCCCACTGTCCCTCTGCAGCCTGCATGACAGGCCGGCACCCCCAGTCTCGGGAAGGCAGCCTGGGCTGTGACAGCAGGAGCCAGGCCAGGCGTCTGGGTGGGTGTCTCCCAGGAGCTCAGCCCTGCAGTGGAGGAGCCGCTGCCAGGCCCTGGGCTGGAGTGCCTCCAGGTGGGGCCGTGGCTCAGGGCCCCTCTCACCCATCAACACTAGGATTTCCTCACACGGGGGTCCCTGACACCCTCCCCCTCAGTTCTCAGAACCTGTTCATCTGCCACTGTGTGGTGACTGTTGCTAGCTGTGTGGTGACTGTCTCCAGCTATCTGATGACTGTCCCCAGTTGTGTGGTGACTGTCCTAGCTGTGTGGTGACTGTCACAGCTGTGTGGTGCCTGCCCCCAGCTGTCTGATGACTGTTCCCAGCTGTCTGATGACTGTCCTGAGCTGTGTGGTGACTATCCTTAGCTAGGTGATAACTGTCCCCAGCTGTGTGTTGACTGTTCCTAGCTGTCTGATGACTGTCCCCAGCCATGTGGTAACTGTCCCCAGCTGTCTGATGACTGTCCCCAGCTGTGTGGTGACTGTCCCCATCATGGCAGCACTAGACAGTTTGCTGTCTCCCTGCACCTGTGACTGCCCCTAAGGTCAAGTTGTCTACTGGGACTGCCATTGGTCTGAAGGGCACGGATGTGACACTTCGGACCTTGCTCAGGTGACTGTTGGTGGACTCTTCTTCCCTGTGTGCCATTGGCTGGAGCCTTCGGTTCCCGGGCATGTGGGTCTCCCTGTGGGCATCTCACCCTGGCCGCAGCAGGACAGCAGTGTTCATGTGTGCCTTGGAGGGATATCCTAACACTGTCGCCAAACTCTTATCAGAAGCAAGTCTCAGGTCCTGGACACTGAGGGAGGGGACTGAAGGGCCTGTCTCCAGAAGGGGGTCGGTGGGCTGTCCCCAGACGGCCTCATGACAGGGCAGTTTGCTGCAAGGAGCAGAAACTCCAAGGTTGTGAGCCCTTCGGTGCTGGAATGTTCAGGGTGCCACCGAGGAGCTCTGCGTCTGGTGACATGGGCAGAGGGGAGCCAGGCTTCTAGGTCCTTCCATGGGTGACTTCTGGCCAAGGCTGCCTGGCATCCTTCCCATCTGCCCCTTTGGGTCTTGGTGGCTATAGCCCCACTGAGTGTGGGGCTGTTCCAAGCAGGAAGCTTCCTCCAGGGCTCACCTTCCTCATTACAGGAGTGGGGTGTGAAGATTTTCAATTTTCTTTCTAATCAGGATAGCATCCACTGAGGCTGCTCATTCTGAAGAGCACCGGAGCAGCCTGAGGTCCTGGGAGGCTGAATTAAACCTGTGAAAATGTGGTGGGGCTGCCCCCTGCCCAGCAGTGCCCATTACAGGTGCCCAGCTCACTGTGGACACATCTGTCCTTCCTGTGACCCTTCCTCCCCTTACCCCTGCCCCTCCCCACTGCCCCACCCACTCTGTAGCCCCCAACAGCTCCCAGCGGGGTGGCCTCTGCCTCCAGCAGCATCCCTCCAAGTTGGGAGGGTATCACTGCTCAGGCCACCTCTGAAGCCCAGGGTGCGTCCAGGGCATGTGCTCAGGACTCTTGCTGGTGGGCCAAGGCAGAGCTTAGATTCAGAAAGGCCATCTGCTTTGCTGGGGCAGAGGTTGGTGACATCAGATGCCTGGGCAGGAGGGGCAGGGGCAATATGGGAGTGTGGCTGGGCATGGAGTGGGCAGTACAGGGTGACTGCTGGGTACCCCAGATGACATCAGTGCAGCACTCAGGTCACCATCAAAGCTCTCAAGTCTCCTGGGCATCAGGAAGAGGCAGACCCGCTCTGCAGCAGGCGCCAAGCTCCTCAGCCTATCCTGCAGAGGCTGGAGCCACAGATTTGTGATTGAGGAACTTTGCAGGGCCACCTGGCCTGACTCCATTGTGTTCAGGACACAGCGTGGACACTACTCGGCTGTGCTCTTGGCAGAGAGAGAGAAACACCAGCAGCTGCCACCCAGCTGCTTGAGGTCACTGCCCACCAGAGGCCCCAGGTTGTGGTTTTGGTGGGGGCAGATTCCAGTCACAGGAGCCTCCACCAGCTTCTTGTCTCCAGAGCATGTGAAACCAAGGGAAATAACAGTTAGAGGCAGGCATTGCTCCCAGGGAGGCCCTGGATTGAAAAATGAAACAAAAGCCTCAAGCTGCAGCAGCAGACCCTGCTCCCTCAGGACTCCCCAAGGCCAGATGAGACCATTTGACCCCCATGCATCAGGCCCAGCCCAGCCCAGCCCTTACCTCCATGTAGATTGTTCTCCAAGGAGGATCTCACCCCAGACAAGTCTGAGTCCAGGGTGTAGACGAGAGACAGGCTTCTGGTAGAGTTTGGGGCATTGGCCAAGCCCTTGTGGCTCCAGACGCTGAGCAGCACTGGGGCAGAGACACTCAGGCCTCTTGGTGGCTGGGGCTTTCCAGGTGGCCCTCCCGTTAGACCTCAAGATTCCATCAGGGAGGGGTTGGAATATTTCCACGGGACTGACAAGGACACTGAAGCTCAGGGCAGGGGGGAGTAGATGGCCTTCCCGAGGTCACAGGACATCAGGTTCAGAGCAGACCACCCTGCAGGTGGCCCCCATGCTGCCCCGCCCAGCATCCGGAGTGCCTTCCCTTCTGGCAGAGAGTCCTCCTGCACTTCAGAGGGTGAAGCCCACTCTGGGCAAGGTCAGCTCCCACCTGGTCAACACTCAGTGGGGCAATAGGGAGATGAGGGAGACCAGAAAAGTATAACAGGGATGGGTGCTTTCAGGGGCCTAGGGGGGAGAATATACGTCCCCCAGGGTGCAGGGCCAGGAGGGGAGGTGGGCACTGGAGCTGGACTTAGAAGAGGGGTGTGTTGGAGAAGCTGCATGTGCTGGGGCCAAAAACCAGGCCACCTCCCTGGGGCCACTTGTGGGGCACGACAGGGGAAGATAAGAGCAGAAGACGAACACAGGCTGGACGTGGCGCAGGGCTAGTCCCCAAGTGCTGGACGGGGTAGAGTAGCAGCCCCCAGACCATGTCCACTTGGAGCTTGTGAATGTGACCTCACTTGAAAACCATCATTGCAGATATGATTGGTTAAGATGAGGTCACACTGGATCAGGATGGGCCTCGTCCAGTGAATGGTGACCTTATGAGGAGAGGAAATCTGGACAGAGATGTGAGCAGAGACGGCCACATGAGGACAGAGCAGGACGCAAACCTCTGGGAGTTGGGAGAATCTTCCCAGGAGCTGCTGGTTGGGGGAGTGTGGCCTCTTTGCCCTGTGATTGAGGGGTGGAGTGGTGGTGCAGCCCCTCAGACACTGATTACAGGGGGTGGAGTAGGGTACAGCCCCTGGACACTGTGATTTCAGGAGGTAGAGTCAGGGTATGGCTCCCCTGACACTGTGATTTCGGGGGTAGAGGGGCAGTCCCCCAAACTGTGATCTCTGGGCAAAGAGAAATCTGCTGATGAGCTCACACACAGCTAGGGCCAGGAGCACGGGTGACTTCCCATGCCCTCTCCACAGGGCAGCTCACAGTGTGGCCACTGGTGACCCTCGCAGGGAGGAAGGGATGGGGATCTGGAGTCTGAGGGTACCTGCAGGGTGAGCGAGACAGGGTCTGCTGTGTTGCTGTGGCCTGGCCAAGGCCCAGGTGCATCCTGTTCCACTCCAGGGCATAGGATACCAGCAGGGGCCATCTCAGGGTGGTCCTGGAAGCCCCCAGGGCATAGGATACCAGCAGGGGCTGTCTCAGGGTGGTCCTGGAAGCCCCAATGCAGAGAGAGGGATGGAAGCAGGCAGGGTGGGGAAGGGCACCGTATCTGGCTTCTGGGGTGGGAAGAAGAGGACAAGAACCTGCCCATGGGAAAAAGCAGCTCTTCATGGGTCTGGTCTGGGTTTCCCAGCAGACCACCAGCTGTCCTAGGCCAGGCTGGTTCAGGAGGGGCCCAGACACACTTGCGCAGGCTGGAGTACAGCAGTGGTCCTGGCACCACATGGGACTGTGCCCTTCAAAGCCACAACACTTCCCTCCAGGCACCCTGTTTTGGGGGGTCCCATCTCCAGTGGGTGTCCACTACACACCTGGACCTCAAAACCCTCCTAGAGACACAGCCAGATGGCCCAGCACAGAGGCCCAGTGGCCAACAGGTCTGGGAAGTGCCAGGGCCCACCTGGACATGGGAGTCATTTGGGGGGCTGGTCTAAACCTTCACCCAGGCCCTATGAGATGGGACATCCTGGGATGTCCCTAGGCTCCCCCTGGAGCTCTGTCCCACGGCCTCATACTATGGCAGTCACCTGACAGAGGAGGCACAGAGGGCACCCTGTCTGGGGCCTTGCCCTCTCCTGGCTGGGCCAGTGTTGCTCTGAACCCCAGCAGCAGTTCCCTTGGGTAGGTCTGGCTCCCTGGGGATGACGCTGGACACACAGAGCGAGTTCACAGGTGCAGGGAGGGGCAGGACAGAGGAGAATGTCACCGTGCACATCCCTTGCTGGTCACAGCATTCCGGTCTAGGGTCTAGAAAGCGTTGGGGGGCGGGAAGTTTAAGACGCTGGCTGGTCTACAGTATGGCATGTCCCGGAGAGACCACCCAGCCCTCAGGTTTGCTACTGTCACTGAGCAAGGGGGCTCCCTGCCCAGCACACAGGGAAGCCACTGCTGTGGCACTGGGAGTCGACCGGCAAGAGTCAGGGTCAGCTCCAACTCGGTTCCCTGTGCAGGCCCAGAGGCAGCACCTTTTTTTTGAGACAGTCTCAGTGCCCTGGCATCACAGCTCACAGCAACCTCAAACTCTTGGGCTTAAGTGATTCTCTTGCCTCAGCCTCCAAAGTAGCTGGGACTACAGGCGCCTGCCACAACACCCAGCTATTTTTTTGTTGTTGCAGTTGTCATTGTTGTTTTAGCTGGCCAGGGCCGGATTCAAACACACCAGCCTCAGTGTACGTGGCCGGAACCCCACCCACTGAGCTACAGGCACTGCTGGTAGCACTTTCATCAGAGGAGACTGAGGGGGTGGGCTCTGGGATTGGCAGGCGGTTGGTGAAAGGAAAAGAGAGAATCCCTTGACAGGAACAGCAATCGTGACTGACATGTGCAGATGGGGAAGTGATGGAGAAGCCGGGGGTGGGGGTGGGGGGTGGAGGACTTGGGCTGTGTGGCCAGCAAGCTTGCTCTGCCCAGCTCCAGCCTGTGGGCTCCAGCTGACTACAGCCGCTTCTGTTGTCATAGACACCGAGGGAGTTTTGGCACGCTGTTAACTTCTCTTATCTGCCATCCCATAAATTCAAGAATTCCTGTTAGTCACCCACGTCTTCAAGTCTTTGGGACATGGCCTCAGGATTACTCTAGAATAATCTGGAGTCCACAGTGCAGGCTCCATTTCCCTGGAGGATGTGGCCCTCCAGGCTCCCATGCCCAGCTTCTTTCCAGATCATTCCCTGCCACAGTTGTCCTCCACCCCTGGAGGCTTCTCCAGATGAAAACAGACATCTTCTTGGTCATTGCTCAAGCCTCACTGTAAAACAGTTCCAAAGAACCAGCCATCTACTCTAAGAGAGGAGCCACTTGTAGCCACCAAACGGGATCAGGAAGGTCCCTACGATTTCCAGGGAAGACCGTGTATTACATGTTGGAACAAAGCATGTAAATGTCTCCTGCCATTTCCTACCAGGTGGCCGATGGAACTATGTGGGGACAGAGGTGCTAATGGTGCCCAAGCCTGCATGGATGACTGGGCAGTCTCTGGAAGGCCATGACATCTCTCTATGTGGGCAGTGAGTTGGCTATGGCTGAAATGGCCCCAGAGATCTTGTCTGTGCAGCCAGTGGGGTGTGACTTGCCCAGGTGTGAGTGTCCAAGGAGAAGACGGGGGTGCCCTCAGCTGCCCCTCAACTGCAGGCCTCAGTCGTGGGGCCAGGCTGTCTCATCCTTGACAAGTAGCCCTGAGCCCCTGGTGTCCCTCCCAGTGACACCTCCAGAGAGTATCCCTGACACCAGCAGCCACCAGGGAAAGCACCTTGAGTGCGTCAGAAATTGAAGAAGCGGCTTTCTAAAGGGGAAAGCAGATCTGAGGCCACTTATGTACCCAACTGGTTTGCTCTTCACACTGTCAGGTGATGGCTTTGCCACCATGAGGAAGGGCAGAGTACAGGGTATATGAGTGAGCCAGGAGGGACCAGAGGTGACAGAAGACCTTCCATGGGGTGCATGCTCAGCCTGGCACTGGCACTCCACGCAGCAGAGGTCCCGGTAAGGGACCTCACAATCTGGGACACGTCAAAAATGTAGACACGGAAGAAGAGTCTCTAGCAGAAATTCTTCTAGGGAAAATTATAATACCTGCAGAAGGCCGGGGCCTTCCCGGTGTGACCTCAGATTTGGGAGAGGCTGGGGACGAGTGCACACCCACACCACCGGGGGAAACAGAGTAGTGCAGCTCTCTGGGAGGCAGACTTACCTCAACATAAGGTCGCTATGTGGCCAGCGTCTGAGGACAGCCGCAGCAGCATCACGGGGTAGAGGGGTTGTCTGACAGGCACTCCAGCGCTCCCTCCTCTCAACAAAAACAAAACAAAAGCACACAAAAAAGTGAACAGGAAATCAGGAGGGACACACAAGACTTGAATGCCACTATCAAAACCGTGCCTGGCATTTGGCAGCCCCTCACAGTGGCAGTGAGGAAGGAGAAATAGATCTCACATGTCTTAGTGATCCTGAGAGAGCAGCAAACAGTTGCAGAGCTCAGAGCTCAGAGCTCCTCCAAAGACAGGAGCAGACTTTACACTGAGCTGAAATGACCTTGGGGAAGGCTGTGCAACAGATAACAGCACCCGGTTTCTTGAGAAATAGAATCATTGACTCTTTGTTGTAACTACCACTATGCAGCCTACACTGAGCTGAAGGACAAAGCATAAACGAGTTTGGAAAATCTGTTTCCCCGGAACTCAGCATTTTATACCTTGAGGCACCTGAGTTCTCTCACTGGCAATTAAAGGGTTCCTTCTCCTGTATTGTTGGTGTAAGTGTCTGTCAGTTTTATTTTTTTTTATTTCCTCTTAATTTTTTATTAAATCATAACTGTATACATTAATGCATTTATGGGGGCTGCCAGTTTTAATTCACTGTTTTCCTGCAATAGCAGAATGCCTGTTCTTTCTGGCATGGGTTGGAGCCAGTGCAGACCAGGTCCTCAGCCACAAACGAGGCTCAGACAACACGAAGCTTCTCCCCAGCCAAGATGCAGTTAAACTCAATAACAGAAGGGTGTCTAGAGGTTCACAAAGGGAGACTAGCTCGTTTTTCAATCACCTACGATTTAAAGAAGAAATGGAAGGGATAATAAGGAAACGCTCTGAACTGAGTGAAAGTGGAAAGCTGGCACTTACACGGGACTGCGTGCCTGTGTCTGGAGGAGGAAGGGTTCAGACCAGCCACCAACTTTCCACTTTATAGAGTAGAAGAAAAAGATGGACTGACTCATTGTAAAGACAAGGGAAGGAATCAGGGTTCGAGTGGAAATCAATGAGATAGAAAGCAGAAAAATAGACAAAATCTATAAAACCAAAAGCTGGTTCTTCAAGTAGATCAATAAAAGTGATAAATCTCATCTCAGACTGATCAGGAGCAAAAGGGAGGAGATAGGAACTGCCAATACCAGAAAGAGCGGCGACATGGCGACGGGGTCTACAGGTGAGCAAAGGACGATCAGGGGACATTCTGAACAACTCTGCTAATAACTTCGGTGCCTTTGATAAAATGAACAAATTCCTGAAATTATCAAAGCTCACTAAGCAGAAATCCAGACTTTAATCACCATAAAGCTATTACACAAATCGAATTCATAGCTCAGAGCCTTCCCACCAGCAAAACTCCAGCTCCAGGGGTGGTGAATTCAACCCTACATGAAAGGAAGAAGTTGTAAGTTTCTTCATAAACTCTTCCAGAATACTGAAGATGGGCAAACACTTCCCAACTTATGAAACCAGCATGACCCCCAAAGATATTATAAGAAAAATACAAACCACTATCTTTCACAAATGTAGATATCACAATTCTTAATTGGACTTTATCTGGTTGAATCCAATGACATATACAAAGATAACTCCCAATGATCAAGAGTGGTTTATCCAAGGCATGCTAGTTTGGTTCAACGTTTAAAAGTTAATGTCAAATTATAGAAGGAAGAAAACACAAATTTTGATGCTGAAAATGTAGTTGACAAAATCCAACATCCATTTCTGATAAAAACTCTGAGCAAGTTAGTAATAAGAATATCCTCAACCTGGCTCTGTACCTATAGCACAGTGGTTATGGTGCCAGCCTACGTCAAAGTTGGCAGGTTCAAACCTGGCTCAGGCCTGCTAAACGACAATGACAACAACAATAAAAAATAGCCAGGCATTGTGGCGGGCGCCTGCAGTCCCAGCTACTTGGGAGGCTGAGGCAAGAGGATTGCTTAACCCAACAGTTCTCAACCTGTGGGTTGTGACCCCTTTTTAACAATGAAAATACATCGCAGCATTAGGAAGGTTGAGAACCACTGGCTTAAGCCCAAGAGTTGGAGGTTGCTGTGAGCTGTGACACCACAGCACTCTACTGAGGACAACATGGTGAGACTCTGTCTCAAAAAAAAAAAGGAATGTCCTCAACCTGAGGAAGGACATCTATGGAAAACCCACAGCTAACATCACCCCAATGGTGAAAAAATGGAACATTCTTTAAGATCAGAAGCAAAGCAAGGGTGCTGACTCCCCTTTCCCCCCCGTTCAACATTGTACTAGACGGTCTGGTGCAGTGGGTCAAGAAAAGGAAATTCAGGAGATCTGGATCAGAAAAGAAGTCAAATCATCTTTCTTTGCAGAAGCCTGATGATCTATGGAGAAAACCCAATAGAGATGACAAAGAAGTTACTAGAACAAATACCTGTCCAGAAAATTTGCAGGATAAAGATCTACATATTAAATAGTATTTCTATATTCTGGAAATGAATAATTGAAAGTTGAAATTTAAAAATACCACTTATAAGAGCATCAAAATGTGAAATATTTGAGGGAACATCTGACAATGTACAGCATTTGTGTTCTGAAAACCACAAAATATTGCTGAGAGGAACTTAAAAACTAACAAATGGAATGATAGCTCATGTACGTGAGCCAAAAGATTCATCCAGTGTGATATCGGTGTAAGACAGACAAGTAGATCAATGAAACAGGGTAGTGTCAGGAGACCCGTGTGCACAGCAGAACCGCCCTGGCTGAGCACCCGCCTACCTCGACCATCCCTGAAGTTGACCTGATGTTCCTGGACTGGACAGGCATCACATGTGCACATCAGTACAGTAGGCCCAATTCCTTGTGGTGACGACTCCCTATGGAGGTGTTTGTTACAGACCTTACGTGGTCAATTACAGAAGTTCTGCTGTGTATCTATGATCAACTGACATTTGACAAAGGTGCAAAGATTGTTGAATTTATCGGGTTTATTAGTTTGTCAGAATTCAGATATTCAGTTTTGAAAAGAAAGTTTTCAAAAAATGTTACTGGAATAATTGAGTATCCATTTGAATGAAAAAAAAATCTGTATCTGGCAGGGGAGGGGAGGAGAGGGCAGTAGCAAAGACTTAGGGCAGGGGTCCTCAAACTGTTTAAACAGGGGGCCAGTTCACTGTCCCTCAGACCATTGGAGGGCCAGACTGAGGGCCCCGGGACGAGTAGGCTGCTAAGCAGAACAGGAAGCGGAGGCAAAAACACCTGGCGGGCTGGATAAATGTCCTAGGCGGGCTGCGTATGGCCCGTGGGCCATAGTTTGAGGATGCCTGACTTAGAGCATGAGGAAACTTGGTTGTGGTGATGATTTTATGGGTTACACATGTGTCAAAATCTGTCAATGTATCTTTAAATATGTGCAGTTTATTGCATGTCAAACATAGTCTTTAAGACATTAAGACCCTACTGGAAAATAGCTGGGCATTGTGGTGGTTGCCTATAGTCCCAGCTACTCGGGAGGCTGAGGCAAGAGAATCACCTATGCCCAAGAACTGGAGGTTGCTGTGAGCTGTGACACTACAGCACTCTACTGAGGGCAACAAAGTAAGACTTTGTTTCTTAAAAAAAAAAAAAAAAGACCCTACTGGATCTGTCCTTTATTCACCCTTTGACCTTTACTCCTGTGACTCTGTCCCTTGTTCAGCCCACCCTGGGTCACAGAGGACCCTCTGCTGTTTAGTGACCATGCCTTCCCCACAGGACTTTTGCACGTGCTGTTCCCTGTGCCTGTAAAGTTTTTCCCAGCATCTGTGTTTGTTCACTCTCCCACCTCCTCGAGCTATGTGACCACTCAGAGGCTCCCCCTGACCACGCCTCCCTGGGTGCACACACTCACACATCTGCACACGTGCACAGACACACACATAAGCGCACACATGCACAGATACCTACGCATACACACAGGTACACAGTTACACGTACACATGCACACACAAACTTTCATATGCACACTGTCATGCACACTTACACTTATGCACACATGCTCACACTCACATGCTTACACACTCAAACACACACTTATGCACACTCACACATCCACACCCTCACACTCACTCCTGACCCACTTGGCTGCTCTGCCGTCCTCCAGGCACACTAACGTCCCCATATTTGCTCACTTGCTGTCACCCCCACATCTGACATTGAAGGCCCATGAGGGGGTGTGTCTGTCCCTGCTGTTCCCTCTGCCCTCCTCCTGGGACAGGCAGTGCTGCCCTGCAGACACTCAATGCACCTGCTGGCTAATGGCCAAAATAACCAAGTAAACGCTCCCTCTGAAGGCACATCCCCCCAGTGGGCTGCTACACAATGGCCTACAAAAGGGATGATGTGGGATTATGTGCACTGACCTTCTCCCCAGCTCACTGAGCCTCAGGGAGGTCTCCTGGACTACACCGCATGGACTCCCAGTGGTCCTACCCCACTGTCACCACTGCAGCCACCGTTTGTGCCCAGGGCCTGGAACAGGGCCTGCCCTTCAGCTGCCCCTGGTTCTCTTCAAGCTGTGAGAGGAGAATAGGGTGGTGGATGAAGCAGGAGAGGAGCCAACTTATCATTATATTAGTTTCCACTGAATGTTTCAATTTAGGCAGAAAAGTTTAATAAATCAGAAACATTTTCTGGCTTATGACGTACTTTGAGTCCAATGATATTCTCCCTCTGACCCCTGAAAATTAGCAAGATAAAATAAAAATTTAAAGGAAAAAAAACATTAAATCAGGTTAAAACTCCACTTCCCTAATTTTTATTTCCTGTCCCAGTTTGGTTGATGCAAAACTAGAACCTTTAACAGCTCTCTCCACATATGGCAGGAGGTCCAGGATATACCACGATGGGAATGAGGCAGGTCTCAGAACAAAGCAGAGACCAGGATTTCAGCTGCAGAAAGCAAATTACACAGGACAGGGGACACGGCCACGACGGCCACCGTGGAGTCTAGAGGACTCACATTTTTTGTCACATACTTCTGGGGGGCGTGAACATTTTACATCAAACATGTAATGTATTTATGATAATCTAATAATGACAGCAGTTCCATCTTGGGGGGGAAACCCACCCACGAGATGGAGGAGGGAAAGAAACACCTCCACTTTCTTGGGCCTTGGGATATGTCAGGCAGGCAGCTCACATGAGCAAACTGCAAGCTAGAAGATTATTCTGCTGTTCCTCAAACCTTTACTACTTTAAGAAGGTTTAAAATGTAAGTACTGAGATCACCTCAGTTTCCCCTAAACTTCCCATTTGGTACATTTTCTTTTCTTCTTGGCAAACACTAGTTTTCACAGTGCCAGCCAGAAGGTGACCGACAAACACACACGTGTCACGACGATCCCAGAATTAGGACTAGAGCTTGTTTCCCTCCTACAGAGCTCAGGAGAAAAATGTGGAAATGGCAGAGACTGCCCCCGAGGGCATCTCTGTGCCACAGGGCATCTGGGTCACTAGAAGTCCTTACACTGAGGCCAGCTCTGGGGAACAGGGAGTCCAAGGCAGTGGACAGAGACCAAACACTATCCATGGGCAGCTCAGGAGGGTGGCCAGGCCAGGAAGTGAGAGGGGACCGCCTGGCACAGGTCAGGTCACTGCATGGGCAAGAGTTGAGTGGGGACAAGGTGGGGATCACCCTCTGAGGTTCTATTAACCAAGGAAAGTTAAATTTGTTCCAATCCATTGTCCACCTGCCTACATACTGACGTTCCAAGAAGAGGACTTCGAAGACAATGGCACCACCACCACCACCACCACCACCACCACCACCACCCCCCACCCCCCGCAGTCCCCAACGTGAAGTCAGAATCCCACGCCCCGGCACGGCCTTAGCTTTTGCTTCACCTAACACCGCCCTCCAGCCCCTGGCCTGCTCATAACTGCTGGCTGGTGGGAAGTCATGCCTGTCCCTCCTGCCTGAAAATACCCCTTATTTTACTCAACTTCCCTCCCTCACTGCAGGTCACATGGGCTAAAGGGACTCTCCCCTTGAGAGTGGCAGAAACAGCAGCTAGCAAGCTTCTACGTGCCACAACCCAGCATGACGGTGGGGGTCACTGGGCCACCATAGACCTGTGTAAGACTCAGGGTGCAGCGGTCTGTAGCCAGAGTCTCTTGCCGGCCTTGAAGGAGCCGAGAAGTCTGCAGCCCCGTGCTGGAAGCAAATACCCCAGCCTCGAGTCTCCAGATAAGAACACCTGGCCAACACCTGGATTGACCTCTGAGACTCTGAGGTCAGCTAAACCGCACCTGGGCTCCCAGCTGAGAGAAGCTGTGCAGTGGGGAAGAGGTGTTGTTCTAAGCTCCTGTGTGTGGGCGACTTGCTCTGCGGCATAGAGAGCTAATTCCCACTGCCTCCTGCTCAGGACCCCTTAGTGGTGGCTCACAGTCCTGGGTGTGACACCCACCACCTTGGCTGGCGTGTTATACTTAGTTCAAGAGAATGTGAGGCAGGGACAAAATGAACATATTTAAGATGCTGACAATTAGAATTGGGTAGTGCCTGCGAGTACAGTGGCCTCTGCTGTCCATCATGAAGGCATCTGAACACAGTCAGGGCTGGAAATCCCACCCAGAGCCCCGTAAACTCAACCTCCAACCAAGCAGCCAGCGTCTGCACAGGATAAAGGCTCCAGCAGTCACCCTTTCCCAAATAAGAAAGGATTTATAGTGCCGCACACAATCCGATCAATAGCATAATCTTTTTCAAGAACCCAGTGAGGCGCCTGTTTGGCTTAGTGTGATCTGGTTGAAAGAGCTGCACTAAAGCCTGCCCAGTGACCAGCAGGGATCATAGTTGAGTCTTTAATTTTTTAACCAAAACTAAGTGAAATGTATTAATATTTTTTCACTGTTAACATAGTTACATGAACAAGCTTCAAATTCTCCATGACTCAATCATGTTCGCTTAATAAAATGTAAAATAAATCTCAGCTTAACCAGCAACCTTGTATTCACATCTTTCACAGCTCACCACCTGAGACTAAAGAAACAAAAACCTCCTTGGATAAGCCCTGTCATCTCCCTGCGTCATTCCAGGCAGAAGGGAGAGCTCGGGTCTGGTCCCACATCCTCAGACAGAGCTCACCAGGAGGCAGCAGGACTGAGACTTGGAGCCCATCAGGCCATCGGAAACTGGAGCTGGCTACCAAGGAGGGTGACATTTGTGGTGGTACTGGAGAGGAGGGCATGTGACGGTGCCATGTCCCAGGGCCTGCTTGGGCACTTCCATAAGTTGTGAGCACAGAGCTGCACAGGCTGCCTCACTGCTGACCCCAGGATCCTTGTCTGCATGAGGCCTCCTGTGTCCCCAGACCCCTAGTCACAGGTGTGCCGCAGCCCAGCACCTACAGAGACTGAACTCCTTGCTAGAGAGAATGGGTACACCTGTACTAGGACCCTGTACACCAGCTGGTCAGCCGTAGTCAGATCCAGGACTGGCTGATGGTCCTCAGTAACAGATAGGGGTCCATATTTCCAGGTCAGGGAGCCCAGCCACTGTGTCCACAGCTGGACACCCCAGGACAGGCAGTGATGAGTGTGCCCAGGGCTGGGAGTGCACAGACTGGAGGCGGGGGGCAGGCCCATATGTGTGACTGGTCACACTGAGGCCCAGTGGACACCTGTCCTGGGATGCACTGGTGTCTCTCCAGGAGCACAGACTAACCCAGGCAAGGTCATAGTATTAGGAGGTGGGGACTTTAGGAGATGACCGGGTCATGAGGATGAGGACCTCATGATGGGATTAGTGCCCTTGTAAAGGCATCCCAGAGGCTCTCCTGCTCCTGTGAAGACATGTCCCAGAGCCTCCATCTGTGAACCAGACACCATGAGCCCCAGCGCCATGCCCTCGGACGTCCCAGCCTCGGAAGTGCAGAGACCAATCCCACTGTTGACAGGCCACTCACTTGTGGTGACTTGTTAGTGGCCCAAACAGCCCAAGGCCCCAGGAGAGGAGAAAAGGGAGGGGTGTGGAAGGGGCAGCAGCCTCCCCTAACTCTCCAGCCCCAGAGGCCCTGCTGGCATTTCTGCCTGAGTCCTGGGACTGTCAGCAGCCCTGGGTTCTCCCAGCAAATGTCCTTTACACCCAAGCTCCTTTGAAAGGGTCCCTATTCTGGGAACAACAGGAAAGAATTCCCCTCTGACCTGTCACCACGATGGCTGAGTTTCCAAGGCACTCACCACACTCCAGGTGCTGCAAAGGCTGCAAGGGCCTCATCACCAAGGCCTTCACGGCACTGCAGGCACACATCCAGCCCTGGGCCTCGGCAGGGACACATCCTCCCCTGGGCTCAGGCAAGGGACAGGTTCAGATAGGGGATAGGCTCACAGACATCAGGTAAGTAGTGGAAGTCACAGTCCTGGTAGGTGAAGGAAGCTGGACTCTGTCTCAGCCCAAGCCTCTGGGAGCCCACGCTCTGGACCAGGAGATGTCCTGCTTAACCCTGCCGAGCCTTGCAGGTAGGCCAGTAGGCTCCTTGGCCATTGCACCCCGCCATGCCAGGAACTCAGCCCCCACCAGCCTTGCATTCACTCCAGCCCATGAGAGGCACATAATATGCTGGGGGCTGCCTGGGCACATGGCTAGACCTTGCCTGGTGGCCCAGGACACACGTGGCACCCTTGGTGCAGTGCACCCTTGTGCCCTGAGGGGCCATCTTGGGCGTGAGCTGCTCCTGACCCCAAGAGCCCCTTAGCTAGAGAAGGAAGGAGGAGCAGCTCCTGCTCCCCAGGCTGTTGTCTGGGCACCAAGGACAGGTGGGGGGAGTATTGGCAAGAACTTGGTCCTTTGGGTGGTTGGTGTGGCATTTCCTCCTTTGAGGGGATGTGCAGGCAGAATGGGGACTGATGACTCCATTCTTGACAAGGAAAAACATCCCCAGAAAAGAAAAATTAAAAACCAAGCTAAGCAAGGCGGAACAAAGGAAAGTCAGCTAGTTTACCTTTAAACCAGTTGCTGCTAAATTTCTTTTCTGAACAAGTTTTCTGCTTTTCCTAGAGCTCTGGCCTGTTGGGAATACAGCTTACTAACTAACAGCCCTACTGAGTCTATGAGCACTCTGAGGAATGATGGCCACAGACGTGCTGTGGCATGGCCTGGAAAGATACATTAACTAGGCCACTTCCTACCCAGTAAACAGTCAAAACAAATATCCATGGTAGAGATTGATATTTGGCTGGGGGTTTTGACTTAAAACCTTGAAATGTGGGTAGGAGGACTCATCTCCCTTATCACAAAGGAAAACCCTCCGTGGTGGTGATGAGAGGAAAATTCCTCTCTCCCACTGATTCTTCAGAGGAGATTGACACCAATGACATTTTACTCCACAGTGAACTAACAAAATTTAACACCTCGCTAGAAATCTATGCGTATAACCTCAAACAGGAAACTTCCCCCACAAAAGACTCACATTCCAAATTTCTCAAGGCTACTCAGACCCTTAAAGTTCATGATTATAAAAACGATAGGAACTGATATTCTCACTCAGAGAAACCACTAATGTCTTTATTCTCTTCCTCAGCTTACCCTTTAGACTAATGAGCAAATAACCTTCAATAAAAGCTGAGTGGAACCACACTCAGGGCCACCATCAGAACCCCACAAGCGGGCAGTGGTCTTCTGAGTTCCCACCTTTAAAAATCCTATTCTGTGTATCTTGTCTCTTTCTTTCTCATCATTTCTAACTGTGTGTCTCTTCAGTTGGTCACTGCCAGATCCCCCGAGGCAGGACCTTGTCCAGGATGGTCTCTGGTGCCTGTTGTGGCCAAACCCTGCCCTGTACGAGAGTGAGCACCAGGCCTGTAGGAGCGGTCACTGGTTCTTGAGGAAGGCGCTGGGAGCAGGACAATTTCCTAGCTGGCATGGAGATGTTTTGCAACCTGGAGAGAAGCCCTCAAGCAACAGCGTGCACTAATAAGATCTCTCGCTCATTAGCAAGCAGGTGTTATACGTTGAACATCTGTGGGGTAACAGGGTGGGAGGCGACCCTGTGGGGAAAGAGCATGTAGCAACCATTAATCACACAGTCCTTGTACGTGGGCCCCCATACCTGTTGTATAAAAGGCCACAGCAGATACTATCCGGGGTGTCTCTGCACCTATGGGAAGTCCACCTCTTAAAGGATTGTACTTCTAACCCATGTCCCAGCTGTTTCCTTCACATGGCGATGGGGTGCCATAGTGATGCCAACAAGGGTGACAAGATGCATAGTGCAGCCAACACTGCCCCATTAACCTAGCCCCTGTACCAGCCTTGGCTCAAATAGTGCCTGGGTATCAGGGTTCCAGTGGCCACTCTGGCTTCACAGGTCTCAGGGTATCATGGCCTCTCCTGGCTGTCCTTGCTGGGGACAGAGCTTTGATGGTCAAAGTCACGAACTTAGAATCTGAGATCTGGGGCCATTTGTTTCAAAAGCTCCAACCTGATGCATCATTGACTATAGGTGAAACGCCTATATGCCTCTGGCCAAAAAAGCCGTTTTAGAGAGAGCAGTGAGAAGACTTTGTGCAGGCATACTTGTAAGAAACTGAGGCAGAATCCCATGTGGCCTGGTTGGCTGTGAGCCTAACATGACCAAGGCTTTGGCTGGAATAGCATTTACTGTGTTAAGGAATTAAGGTTGACTTTATAAAGCCAATAAAAAAGCCCTTTGGAAAACTGGCCAGATACCCACCAGTAACCTTTCCTAATCTGTGGTAAGTAATGAAGGTCACTTGCTGATGGGTCTGGGAATGGAAATGTGCTTGGGGACCTCAAGAGAAGAGGAATTTACCTAATGCATATGGGTACCTAATGACACAGATGAAACTTGGGCTGGTGAAAGGCTTTTGAGAAGTCCAGCCTGAAAATTCCTTATAAAAGGTTCTAGCAAAAGCACCTGACTTAAGGCCTACATGGGAGCAGAGGTTTGCACACAAATTCCTGTATGCTCAAGAAGTTTCTTTATGCCTTGTTTAAAGATCCGAAGTAACAGCCTTCAAACAGTAAGGCCAGCAAAGGCAGGTATTCAATCTATGTTCCTCCATAGTCTCAGGCATCATAAGATAAGAAGAAAGAAGTAATGGCTAACAACATGTTCTCCATTAAGTTATGTTAAATTAGGTTATGTTGAAAGGGTTATGTCAAAAGGTATATGTTGAGTGGATTATTGGAAGCTAATCAGGAGGTAGTCACATGATGTTTAAATGGATCAATGAGGTAATTGCTGTATTGTGCACATGTACAAAATTCCTTATATAAACCAACCACAAGTAAAGAAGCTAGCCATTTTGCCTGAGCGAGCAGATGGTCACCTTTATTTAAAATGCAATTTCAATAAGCATGCTTATTCTCCATGACATTGCTTTTCTGCGAGACCCTTACAGCAACAATTGACCCTTGCCCATCCCAGTCCCTGAATCAGGCCACCTGAGGTGGCACAGCAGTGACTGCCCAGGCCATCCACAGGGGACATCTTTGTCTTGTCCACACAGCACCTCCAACCCCACTTGGAACCATAGGCTTCATCTAGCCTCTGGGCCAAGACACAAAAGCAACTGCCCAGACGGCATTTCCAAGTGCTCGCAGGGATGTGAGGCAGTGCCATCAGCCATGGCCATGTCTCAGTGGCCCCAGAAAAGCCTGGGATGGTGCAATGGGAGAGGTTAGCTCAGAGCCGGCCTCTGGCCACACAGTCAGACTGAGCTGACCTGGCAGCCTCCTGCCCTCTTATCCCAAGGCCCAGATCTTCCTGAACTCTCATTTGCAGCCAAGGTGGGTGTCAGCCTCTGCACACCTGCCCTCAGTGCTGCCCTGGCTATGAGATGTGTCTGCTATGGTTGGTCTTGGTAAGGCCTGTCCCTTCCCTCCTGCCCAGCTCAAAAGGCCTGCAGGAGGCTGTTGGGGCACAGCCCAGGCTGGTCCTGAACTCCTAGGGGCCTCAAAACAACACAAAGTGTTGAGAAGAACCTCCAAGGGGAGCCACTGAGCCAGAACCCTGCTGTTGACACTTCACTGCCTCTGAATCTAAGGCTCCTATGAATGTGCTCATGTCCCCTAATTTCCCTACAGCCCAAGGACACAAAGTCATGAGTCAAATGAGGCTCTTGAGACCCGATTTTCTCTTGACTCCAACATGCTTCCCCCTGTGAGCTGGGCAGCTGCGGCCATAGGGAGTGAGGGCTTGGCTGGGTCTTTCCCTAGTCCACGCTAGTGTCCCGTGCTGCGGCCATGCAGGAGTCTCCAAGCCAGGCCAGTTCTCCTCCCCACAGTCCCTCTTCTGGTGGGGACTCCAGTCTGCTGCGTCACTGAGGGTGTTTGCTCTGATGACTTGACTAACTCAGTCCCAAGGCTCTAAGACTGTGCAAGTGGTCTCATTCCCGTCATAGTGATCAGGTTTTGCAGGAGAGTCTTTGAAGCTAAGTAAATGTCTAGTTTCTCACCAAACCTGTTGCCAATGTATCTATTTATGTAGGAGAGGACCCCATCTCCCCCGTGGGTCCTGACCCATCACTATTATTTTGCTGCTAAGTGCTTCCAGATCTCAGAGGAGGAAGAGGCCATGAGGAAAGGCAGTTTTCCAGGCAGATGAGGGTAGCCGTGGTGGCATCTGGAGCAGAGGGTGCAGGACAGTGCCATGAGAAATCTTGCCTTTCTGGGGGCTGCTCCAATCCTGAGTGGCTAGAATTACAGTTGTGCAGGGAAGGGAGGTGGCAAGGGGAGAGCCTGCAGGCCCAGGCCCTGGAGAGGTGTCTATCACACAAACCAGCCCTCTCAGGAGAGCACGGCTGCCACCTCACACCTCACTAACACCTCGCTCATGCACACCTCATTCACTCACACCTCGCTCACTCACATCTCACTCACACCTCACTCACACCTCATTCACTCACACCTCATTCACTCACATCTCACTCACACTTCACTTACACCTTATTCACTCACATCTCACTCACACCTCACTCACATCTTACACCTTATTCACTCACACCAGTGCCCAGCGGGAGAAGCAAGTCTCCCTGAATTTAAGCCCAGAATTTAAAGTGAATGAAGCCAAATCCCAAACTTTCCATCCTCTAAAACTGGCTGGATGTTTGCTGGGGTGACTGTAGCCCCTGGGCATCCTGCACTGAGGTTTACAGACAGTGTGGGGGAGGCCTTTAGGTCATGCCACCACCCCTAGCTCTGCACCCCCACATGGCTTCCTCAACCTGTAGCCACAGAGGAGGCCTGGAGGCCACAGATGCCCACAGCAAGAAGCCCCGGGGTGGGAGGGCAGAACCTGATGCTCAGGAGCTGAGAAGGGACCCAGAGTGGACATCACTAAAGGGACTATGTCACCCTCCCCACCCAGAGAGGTCTCAGGGTGACAACAGACAGCCCCTTAGTGTCCTGGGGCTACCTCAAGATGCCACAAACTGGGGCTTTATCCCCTCAGTTGCAGGCAGGGTTTGCTCCCTCTGTGGCCCTCAGGGCAGAGTCCCCTGCCTTCTGGCAGCCCCAGGGGCTTTAGCTTTGGCTCGACCTCCACCTGGCCTCACCTCTGCCTCTGTCTTCATGTGGCCTCCTTCCTATGAGGACACCTGCCATGTTGAATGAAGGGCCCAGCCACTCCAATTCTGCCTCATTTCAGCCTATTTACACTTGTGACAACCCTCCCAAATAACATGACATGCAGAGGTACCAGGGTGAAGACTTCTACTTATCTTTCCAAGGCACACGGTTCACTCAGAGCAGAGGAGCTCTTTTCCCAAGGCATGCTTGGTCCCCATCCTTTTGTTCCTGCCCAGGGCCTGGCAGGGGGTGGTGCACAATTACCACTCCTCCCCCCACCCCCATCAGGTAGGTGGTTGGCTGGAGGGTAGGCAAGTGAAGCCCAGCACTCCTAGACCCCTAGCACCTCAACTTTCACCAGCAGCCCCTTGAGTTCAACAGGAGCTCTGAGCAGTTGGTCATGACACCTGGGTCCAGGCCCTGCTCTGCCCCAGTCAGACACATCCCCAAGCTCTCAGATCAGGCCACACCCAACCTTCCCCTCAGGTCCTCCCCTGTTTCCCAGTCTGAGCACCCAGGGCCACACCAGCATCTGCCCTAAGAGGTAAGGGCAGTTCTGTGGATACAAACACAGTCAAAGTCCCCAGAACATTTTCTTCTTTAAACTTGAGATAGTTGTTGGCTCACGAACCTATCCTGTCCCAGAGGCCCCAGGTTATTTGTCTGTTTGTGGAACTAAACCAGAGTAAGCACTGCCCTGAGCCCTGTGTTCTGTGCTCAGCCCTGTGTCCTATGTCCTGTGCCCAGTGTCCTGTGCTCTATGTCCTGTGCCCAGTGCTCCATATCCTGTGTCCTGTGCCCTCTGTCCTCTGTCCTGTGCCCTGTGCCCTTTGTCCTGTGTCCTGTGCCCTGTGTCCTGTGTCCTATCCCTGTGTTGTGTCTCCTTGACTTTGCAGAACTTCCAGAGGCTTGTGTAAGGCTCTGCCCAACAAACATCAGAGATTCTGTGTTGTCCATGGCTCATTTTTTAAGAAAGGAGGAAACTGTGTGGTGAAGTTTCCAGATGTGCCCTGGCCTAGGGCAGGAGACAGCTTGCCTTTTGCTGATACTCTGACAAGAACAGCATCCCCCACCTCAAACCATGCCCCAGAGCGGCTCTGACTCCCCACGTGTGGAGCTGGCTCCCCTCCCTACCCACATATTCTGGTACCACATGCTACAGCGCACCCTGGTGACAGGATGTGGCCTCAGCCCCCGTGCATCACCCTGGCCAGTCAGCGTGGTGGCCACAGCACACTCTGAAAGGTCCTGCTAGCTTAGCTCTGCCCAGAGGCGACTGCAAACCTCACAAACGTGTTCTGCAAGTCCACATTACGGGTGTCTACACATTCCCAAAGCCCATGGCAAGGCCACCACACCAGACCTGGGCAAAGACAACCTGGGCTGAACCAGCTGTCTGTCATATATCAGGGTTTTGTCCTATTGTCTTATGTTTTATTTTACAAAAGTACTCAACTGTGTGAACACATTGCTGCTTTCTCTCAAGGCCGGGGAAGGCGCTGCAGGTTCTGAAGCTGAGGCTTCCTGAGTTCAAGGTGAAACTGCCTTTCCACAGCAATCCCATCCGGGGAGTTGATTGTATAAAAGTAAAACCATGAATATAACATACATTCTGAGATGTCTACAGCATCATAGCTTAAGGCATCCAGGTACTTGAAGTCACCTGGGTGTGTACCCCCCAGGGGTTTGCTGACAAGGAGTGTGAGCGCAGTAGAGCAGTGTGCCAGCCCAGGTGCCCTCGCAGGGTGTGACCACGGAGTCTGCCCTACAGAGGGTGTGTCCCCACCTGGAAACATTTTTGGTTGTCTTGACTGAGGAGCGCTTCTGATGGGAACACCTGATAGGGCGGAGGGGGGTTGCACCGTGGAGACTGTTCCACCTGATGTCCGCAGTACTGGGCGAGAAGCCCTGTACTAAGCTATTGTCTATTAGCTGTTAGGAATTTCAAAAGACAGAATCACAGAAAATCTAGTTGTAGATCTAACTGGCTTTTTCCCACTATTCATGGATCAGGGTGGCCACCCACTGGGCAGTGGTGGGATGGTGGGTTTTGTAAGTGGGAACAGGGTGTCAGATAAGAGAAAAGCTGGTTGTTGCCATCAGTTAGATCAGGTTTTTGGAAGAGCTAAAGCAGAGAGGACTGTTTTCGGGGATGGCTGGCCTATTCAGGCATCTGTTAGCGGGACTTCCTCCATGCTTATTCGGGCAGTCTGCGGGGGCCCAGGGCAGAGCTCAGCCCAGAACAACAGCCTCCTGTAATTTTTGTTTAACAGAGAGATGGGTGAATCTAATGGATTAATGTATGGAGTGGGCACATGTCCAAAATACATCAAGAAATGACACAGCACAGTTGCAACAAATGGTGTGGGCTGAGCCTGGTTTGTTGTTTTTTTTTAAATTGAGACAGAGTTTCACTTTGTTGCCCTTGCTAGTGTGCCATGAGGTCACAGCTCACAGCAACCTTAAACTCTTGGGCCCAAGCAATTCTCTTGCCTCAGCCTCTCAAGTAGCTGGGACTACAGGTGCCCACCACAACACCCCACTATTTTTTTGTTTTAGCGGGCTGAGTTGGGTTCAAACCCACCAGCCCCTGAAGCCCTGGTGTATGTGGCCAGAGCTCTACCCACTATGCTACTAAGCCTGGTTTTGTAGGAAAGCAACGTTAACAGCACCTTGAGTGCCTGGGGGCAGGGGAGCTTGGGGTGGGGGGACCTGGAGCAGGGGGGTCCTGGACATGTAGGGGCCTGGGAAGGTACCTGGGATGGGGGGACCTGGAGGTGGGGAGGCTGGGGTAAGGGGGCCTGGGATGGGGGGATGCCTGGGGTAGGGGGCTGGAGATGGGCTGGGGTGCCTGAGGTAGTGGGGCTGGTGATTGGGGGGTGTGCCTAGGGTGAGTGGGTAGGGACAGGGCACCTAGCCAGGCTGGGCCATAGCACCCAAGGTTTGCTCTGAGACTGGAGGAGGGGGAGGCTTTTTTCCTTTTCCTCTTTAGAAAAGATCTCAGTTCTCCACGTGTACATGGTTTGAGGCCTGCTGGAGGGTGTCGGGTGGTGGTGGCCCACAGCTCTCAGAAGAGCAGGAGACTGGTTCTGCTTTCAAGGCCAGTGGGCTGGACAGCTGCCCCAGAAGCCACAGAGACGGATTTAGCACGTGCTTCAAAGGCGTCTCCATCCCTTTAACTCTGAGATGCGACTTGCAGCCCAGCTGGGCCCCTGCCCAGTAAGAACTCGGACTCGCTGGCCCACAGGCTCACAGCTCTGCTTCTCGGGTGGGTCACAAATCTGGGACAACCAGCTACAAGTGAAACAGCCAACCCGCTCTTTTATCTCCCCATTTCTAGCAACACCTGGGAGGGGGGAACCAGAAGGTCTGAGGGAGGAGGGCAGCTGGCAGAGGGATGGCTCTGAGTAGAGAACCTCAAAGTCCGGAGAGCCTGGGGCCCCAGGAGAGCATGACATGGCCACACTGCCCAGACGCCTCAGCTAGGCTGAGAAACATGCTGAGCCCTGGTTCCCATAAATTCAGCTTTTATGTGGCAGTGAATAGGGCAAACAATGGTTCTATTCCAGGCTGCAGAGAACTGGCTCAGCCTGGTCCCTCCTGCAATTAGGGGCCTGTACATGGCAAGGCCTTGGAAGCCCCATTCCTGCCTAGAAGCCTCATAAAGACCAAAGCCTGCTTGGGTTTGGGGGAGGAGATTCCACCATCCCCCCTGGGATCCTTTGCCAACCAGACCCCTCCCCAACCACAGGAAGAAGTTCTGTGGCATTCCCAGCTGCCTGCAATCCAGATAGGGGTTACCAGCCCATCAGCCCATCACCACGGGCACAGAGTTGGCTCCGGCCCTGGGTCACATATCCCAACTTCCCTCAAGACAGGGCCCCCCCCACCCCTCTCACACCATGGCTCCCCCCTGTTCAAGCCCACCCAGTACTGCAGGCCGGCCCACCTCTGCAGACATCCAGGGCAGGGATCCAGGTGAGGCTTTGGGAGTAGGCACTCACCCTTCATCCCTGAGTCCAAGGCCTCACCACCCAGTGCCTACTCACACCCTTGCCCACGGGCTCCCACAGCTGCTCTTGGGCAGAAATGCTGCAATCCTGCTCTGCCCCTCCAGTCCCATCCCCACCTCCAGGAGCATGATGGTCCCCCTGAGACTGCTCCCTGGCCTTCAACTGCACTGGGGTCTCCAAGGAGCAGGTGTCCTATGGCAGACTAGTCTGTGGCCTCAGTTGTCTGGTCTAACCCCAGGCCCCAATTTCATGAACTAATTCCTTAAAATAAATGACTCTGTCTCTCTCTTTGCACACACACACCCTGTGGTTTATTTCTCTGGAGAAGCCTGACATGACATGCCCCTGGTGATGGAAGACTCCACAATGGCCCTCAAGGACCTCTGGCTCCTGGTGTCCACACCTTCGTGTAACCCCCCACCCCTAAGCGAGGGCAGCACCCGTGTGATGAGGACAGCAGACTGTCCTCTAGCTCTGCCTCTCTTGCCCATACCTGTGTGAGACACAGAGTCAGGAAGCCCAGCTGTCTCACTCCTGGACCACTGACCCTAAAACTGTGAGATGACAAATGTCTGTTATCTGAGGTCTGTTGTCTTGAGCCTGTGTCCTCTGGAATAGGTCAGGAATGTACCTGTCACAGGAGCCCTTACCTATCAGAGTCTTGCTCCCACACTGGTTTCCTTCCCCTTCCGCCCCACATGTCCTTCACGGTGTGGATTTAACTGAGCTCAGTTCTCGAAGGATTATGACCCTGCAAGGCAATCTACCAATCTGAGCAGCACGATCTGATGAGATTCTGTCTCCGCATGTTTTTGTTCTCCTGGAGTTAGTTGTTGCCTTATTTTTATTTTTTTAAAAAATGGATTTGTCACTACTCATGTTCCAAATGCTCTGGCATAATTCTTGCATGTCGCCAGAACATTTTCAAAGGCTCACATGCAGCAGGTAATGTGTCACTATGTTTTCCTCTGGAGTCACGTTTCTCCAGACTTGAGGAACACCTGCCACTCTGGGGGCTCCTGTCACCTCTCCTCTGAGTTGTGAAACCTACTTTCTGTACCCCACAGTCCCTCAGGACACCATGTCACCAAAACACAGCTCTAACCAAGTCCTCAGAAAGAGAACGTGGGAGATAAAACATTGTGTCCTCGTATATATGAAAATACCCTTATCCTGTCCCAGGGACTGGCCATTTCGTGGTCTTGCATTATCCTAGGTCTCCCTCAAGTGCCAGGGACTTCCTGTGTACCCAGCCTCCCACGTGGCCATAGAGAGATCTGATGCCACCTGATTGCCTGTTCTCCTTAGGTGGTTTGCCCTTGCAATTTGGAAACTTGTAGGCTTTTTGTCCCCACTGTCCTGAAATGTCCAAAATTGTGCCTTCATGTGGGTCTTTGTCCTCCATGGGATAGGGCAGAGAGTGCACCTGGCCACCACGGGTGCCCTGTTCCTTCTCCAGGAGGAGTCTTCTTGAAGTTCCATCATTGCTCTGCTGAATCGAGCCTCTCATGTTCCTGTTTTTCTTAGCATTTTCCATGTTTTGTTTTACAAGAGGTTTCTTTTACTCTATCCTACCTGTCTGCTCACATTGTTAAACTTAGATTATTATATTTCCTTGTTTCGTAACGCCACTTTTGCTACAACATTCTGTTTAGTTTCATGGGCTTAACATCCATCTCATCCTGATAACACTACCATGCTCTAAGCCTTTCCCTGCTCTTGTAAACGCAGGCTTGCACCCGTGACCCTGCTGGCCTCAGTAATAGCTAATGCCATGTGCCAGGAGCTTTCTGAACATACACCACCATGTTGCTCCTTCCTCAGATGATGACCCTGGGGTGTGTGCCCTGCCCTCTCTTGGCCCATCCAGCCTGGGGCAGGCTCATAGGTGAAGGTTCCTCTTAGAGCCTGGGCTGTGACCACTGGCCCTCCTGCCTCAGGTGAGGCCGGCCTGAGAGACTGAGCCCTTCACTCCTGCATGTCTACCCTGTGTCCCCACACATCTGGTTGGTGGCATAGGTGAACCACTGCATTTGTGCCTGGCAAGAGTCCTCAGAGCTCTCTCCCTGAGGCCACACTACCCCACCAGAGCACTGGTCCTTCCATCAGGCCGGCTGGGCGCAGGCCTAAGCTGTGCACCTGTGGGAGTGTCCCAGGCCTTCTGGAAATGGGAACGATCCTGTCAGGAGCATCAGAGCTGGGAAGCTAGGAAGGACCTGCTGTGCCCCCCCCCCCCGCCCCTGTCTGCCCACACAGAGCATTTGTCACTTGGAAGGGGCGAGAAGCACATGGTGAGACTGCCGTGATGAGGAGCTAATATCTGCCGGGGCTTCCTATGTGCCAGAGACGCCTTCCCGTTAGTCCCCTTCCCAACCCTGGGACACCGAGGCACAGAGGTGCTAAGTACCTTCTCCAGGGTCCCACAACTAACAAGGGGCAGAGCCAGAAGCCAAGATGCTCTCACTGGACAAGAAACCCACGACCAAGACCAGCTCAGGGGCTGAAGATGCAGCAGCTGGGAGGCGGCCGGCTGGGGGCGGGGGGCCAGCGCGCCTCTGCTGCAGCCCGAGTCAGGAATCCTACCGCCCCTGCGTTCTTGGCACTGGCTCTGGGTGGGCAGGAGAGATGCAGCCTGGGCAGGATGAGCCTGGTCGCTACGCTCCTGCCTGCCGGACCCCAGAAGCTGGCAAAGATCCGACCATCCTGAACTAGAAACGGTCTGGAGAAGCAGACCAGTACTTCTTCGCCGGCTGAGTTACCCTGGTGGGAGAGGGCACCTCCCAGGGGAGGGACGTGGCCGGGCACCTCCAGATTGCTCACCCCACGGGGCTTTTCATTTCTCTGTGCCTGTTTCACTAAGAAGTGGAACAGCCTGCACAGCCCCTGGCGCTGCACACGGGACTGGGCGATGCAGCCACACCTGCCTCTGAGGTCCTCCAGCAGAGAGTCTCACCACCCGCCCTCTAAGGTCCCTGACGCGCTGCGCATGCGCCCCACAGGAGCCTCGCAGCCCCGCCCCCCGCCTCAACTGCCGGCCGGACCACTGGCGTAGTGTAGTGCGGACGCTGCCTTGCGCAGAGCTGCCCTCTGCTGGTGCCGGCGCGCCAGTGCGCTTCGGTCTCCATTCTGGGATTTCTGGTTTCCCAAACCCCGGATGCTCTGCACTTGGAAAAACCTTCGCAGGTCTGGCCCAGCCCCCCTTTTCCAGGAACCAGAAAGGGGACAGGGGAAGAAGGTCTCACTCAGTCCATGTGTCTGACTGTCCAGAGGCAGAATGCAGAGCACCAAAGTAGAGCGAAGGGTATGGGAAGGTCTGCGTGCGGGGCAGGGCGTTCTTCGTTAAAAGGAGAGATTGTAGCACAAGGCAGAGGGCGCTCTCCTTCCCACCGGTAACACCCACCTCCCTCCCGCCCAGCTGCCCACAGCCCTGCCAGGATCCTGCATGTCCTTGGTTCTACCTCCCTGACCAGGGATGTCTCACCGACCAGTTGTCCCTCCCTGCACCGTGGGGTCACTTCTGAGTGGGGCATGTGCATTTGCAGACATCTACGTGCACACACACACCATGAACACATGCTCACACATGTCACACACCACACAAATGCAGACATATACACACGCCACACACGTACACATATGTGCATACGCCTACATGCACACACCATGTACATATGCATGCACGTCACACACCACACATAGACTCTTACATGCATGTACATATGCATGCACGTCACGCACCACACACATGCAGGTTCCTATGTGTACACACATGTTCCTGCTTGCCCTCCTCAGCACCCCCCACAGTGGCATAATTTGTGTTTCTGTAGCAAGCCCTGAGCCCAACACATGCACACGCACCACACACATGTACAGGTCCATGTACACATGCTGGCACACATACACAAATACACATGCGTACACACACCACACACACACAAATATACACATGCATGCATATGTGCACACATACACACGGACATGCACACACACGCTCTCCTGGGTTGGTGTGGTGTCTGAATGTTGCTCTCAGAGCTAGGTGGTCCCCATGTGCAGCCAAGGTTAGGAGCCAGGGATTTAGGTGGTGGCCCTAAATCGTGACCTTGCATCTGCTCAGCATCACCTGAAACATGTCAGAAATGCAGATTTCCAGGTCCTGTGAGCACCTGAATTCGAATTCTGAGGGTGGAGCAGATGGTGATCTGCATTTTAACAGGCCCTCCAGGGACTCAGAGGACAGGTGAAGGGGATGCAGGCCCTTGCTGAGAGCTGCCCACACCTGGATGCTGAAGTGTGCTGGGGACCAGTAGCAGCTTTGGAAGCTTGTTAGAAATGCAGAGTTCCAGGCCCCACTGCTGAATCAGACCTGCATTTAACAGCTCCCTGGGCGATTCTTAAAGTTTGAAAATCATTGCTCTGGGGGCTCCCACTGAGCTAGAGCAGTACAGCAGGAGGCCAAGTGTGCAAATCCCCTCCTGGTCATTCCGGGTTGGCTTTGTGAACCAGGGAGAGGCAGCAATGACTCCTCTATGGCCCTCTGCCTGGGGCCCAGGAAGCTGCATGCCCAGGTCAGCGAGGGATGTGGCCTGAAGAGCTCAGGGAAAGGGGAAGTGTATGTGGCAGGGGCTGGCGAGGTGGGCAGGGAGGGCCTGGGAGATCTTCCTGGGAGGTAGGACAGAGTGATGGTCTACAGGGAGATATTGGTAGTGTCAGGTTTTGTTCAACCTTTTTCCTTACATGAGAGTAGCAAATTGAGGAAAATACATAGACCCAGAAAGAAGAAAAGATCTATTTCCCGAGGTCCACTATCCAGCACCCTCACTGCTTTATTACTTCTAGGCCTTTCCTGTGTATGCTCCTTTATTTAAAAGGCGTTTATCATGATACAGCACCTGTCATTTCACTTTTCCTAACATCCTAGGCTAATTTTCACATTGTCTTCAGACGTGTGGTACTAACAGCACTTTCTGGCAGTCCTTTCACCGTAAGATGCTGGAGTGCAGGTATGGCAGGGTCCAGACACAGGAGGTCCCAGCCCACTGATGACCATGGGGCTGTGTGTCCCCATGTGCTCGCCCTCCTCAGCACCCCCCACAGTGGCATAATTTGTGTTTCTGTAGCAAGATCTGAGCCCAACAACACTCCCTGACACTGTTGGACAAGTGTTGCTGCTGGGGGAGAGGCCCAGGTGGCGAGTCCAGTCAGGGTGGAGTGTTCCCAGCGGTGGGAGACCAGAAAACCTCAGTGGTCCCACTCCCCATGGTTAAAGGGATGCTGCAGTCCACCAGATGCAAAAGGGGGTGGAGGATGCGGAGAGCTGAGGAAGGGAAGGAGGGAGGGGAAGGGGGACAAGGCACGTGGTACACCTTTTGGGGGCGGGACGCAATTATAAGAGGGTCCTTATCTAACAAAAGCCAACAATGCAACCTGGTTCTGTGTGCCCTCAATGAATCCCCAACCATAAAAAAAGAGAGGGAGAGAGCTGCCAAGCCAAGTGCCCATAGAGGGCGCTGTTGCTACGTGGAAATATGGACCGTGGGGCGGCTCCTCAGCATTCTGGAGAATGTGGAAATTCAGAGCTTAAAGTTCCCAGCTCAGGAGGCAGATGAGCAACAAGAAAGTTGCAAGGGGGGCCGACTGTCCCCTCATAGCAGGGGTTTCAGAGGCCTCTCCCCACCCTAACAGATCAGGAGCTCCCTCTTAGACTGTTGGTGCAAACTGAGGTTCACGCTGAGTGCCTGCTTTCGCTGTCACCAGGCAGAGGGTGCTGTGTGACCCAGCAGCCTTGGGCACTGAGTTTCTGAATGGCTCCCCCGGCCAGCAGCATATCCATGTCCTCACACTCATTGCTCATCATGTGTCATGTGGGACTCCCCGGTTGGAGGGGACTCTGGAAGCTGGCGCCAGGCCCCCCCCCACCGACCCTGTCCCAGGCACCTTTCCCTCTGCTCATTCTGCTCTGTACCTTCTGCTGTGATAAATCTGAGCTGTGAGTAAACTGTCCATGGAGTCCTGTGCTGATCATCAGCCTGGGGTGATCTTGGGGACCTTGACACCCCTGCCCTAGAGACTCCATCTCCTTCTGTAACCCCTGAATCCAGATTTCTGAAAAGGGAACCTGAAGCCTAACCTGTCGATTAATCGACAATTTCTCTGGGCATCTTTTGTGAAATTTAGGGCACTTGCTTGGGAAAGAATGAGTCCTGTGTCCTGTGGATGGAGACATGTGGGCAGACTGTGATGAAGGTGGGGGCCTCGGGCCCTGGGACCACAGGACATGTGGGTGAGGAAGTTCCCAGTGTCCTTCAGATGCCCCAGGGTGACCAGGAACAATGTGGAGAACGCCACCCTGGACATGATCCCTGAATCTAGTGGGGTGATGGGACCCCAAGGGGCAGGGCCACAAGGCTGGCCTTACTGCAGAGGCAAAGTATGCACAGGGGCCATCATGGTCAGGGGGCCATGGCAGAATGAGATCAGTCCAACCTTGGAGCTGGCTGCTGGTGTCACGGGGGCTGGGACTGTCTCCTTCCCAACCACAGGCTTAGGCTTTTCTTTCTTCCTTTCCTTCCTCCCTCCCTCCCTCCCTTCCTCCCTCTCTCTTTCTCTCTTTCTTTCTACACCCTATTCCTTGAGCCACAGGCACTGCTCCCCCACCCCCCAGGCCCTTTTCTCAGGGAGGAAATCTCTGCCAGCCCCAACATCACACAGAATGTCTCTCCTCAAGGAGGGAAAATTGGGTTTATTTCAAGTACCAATGTTGAAATCAGCCCCAAACACTTTAGAAATGGTGTGTGTAAAGATGTTTTTCTCTCCATTTGATCTTTGGATCTGATTCCCAAAGCTGATCCTCTGTGTGTGCCAGCAGGGCACAGAGGCCCACAGTCCTCCATGGGGGATGAAATATTCAGTCTGACAGGTCACGCAGGTGACGCTTCCTGCCTCATCTCCAGTCTGGGTATAAAGAGACTCCTGAGAGCCCGCAGCAGGCCCATTCAGGCTGGCGGCTGGGCTGAGCGGACAGGGCGCAAGGTAACTCAGAGGGATCAGACGGCACCCTTGGCCAGAGAGGGTGGGAAGTGAGCACAATATCTTAATAGCGAGAGTTAAATAAGGCCAAGTGAGGGGGGATTTCACCTCTGAAAGATGGTTTAAACTACTGGCATTGAAAGAGCTATGAAAACAGTAAGAAAATTTTTTTCCCAGCACTATTTTCCCAAGTGCTGCCCACTTAGGGACTGGGGGAGGGATCTTGCCTATCCTGGCTTCCTCCTGCTGCAGGTGGACCCGCATGTGCCAGGGGAAGATGGGAGCCTGTGCAACTCTGGGGCTGGCCCTCTGCCTCCTGCTGGGGCCGCTTGCAGGTGAGGACTGCCAGGCGTGGCCCCCAGCAGCCCTCTGTGCCCTTCCCTCCCCTGAGTCCTGCATGTGGTGTGGGGTGGGCCTGGGAGTGACCTGGCTGCCCTTCTCAGGAGTCTGGGCCAACCTCGCTGATGGCTCTTATTTCCCTCTGCAGGGGCCAAGCCTGTACAGGAGCAGGGAGGTATGTCCTTTATTTCCTTCCATTCCTGTCAGTAACTGGTGCTCTGGGAAGGGTGGGGCAGAGCTTACAGGGAGGGCAGTGGCTGCTTCTCCCATGCAGACACATGGGGAGCCAGGCTCAGCTCAGCCTAAGCACGCAGAACGTGGCCCTCTTGTCTGGCCCTAAGCTGTCCAGACCCAGGGCTGTGAGTCTCTCTGGGCCTGGACCCTGCCCTCGAGCAACCCAGGGACATTCTGCGTAGGAAGGCAGGGCCCTGATCACCGCCTAACATTCCCACCCTTAGACCCAGGCCCCAGCCCCCGGGCCCTCCTGTCTGAGTCCTAAGTCAGTCTAGAACCGTTAGGGCTGTCCTCACCTGTTCTCTGGGACTGGAGCTTGCTCTGAAATCCCATCAGGAGGTGGCCAGGACCCCTGAGCCCCACCCCACAGCTCCCTGCCTGCTCAGGACCCCCAGACTAGAACACCCGTGTCCTTCCTGCCCCCCACCCACCCAGTTCCCTAGGTCAGGTGTCCCTGAAGGCCTAGGTCATTGCCCTACTAATGTTGAGGACATCCCAGGCTGCACCCCTGAGCCAGGAAAGGCCCATCACTGCAGGCACAGCAGAACCACCCACTTGCCCTGGGGCCTCCATAGACCCTGTTTCCAGGCAGGACAGCAGGGACAGCCCTAAGGCAGATGCTGTGTGTCTTTCAGACCCCTACGCGGAGCTGCCGGCCATGCCCTACTGGCCTTTCTCCACCTCTGACTTCTGGAACTATGTGGAATACTTCCAGACCCTGGGGGCCTACCCCCAGCTAGAGGACATGGCCCGCACCTTCTTTGCTCACTTCCCCCTGGGGACCACCCTGGGCTTTCATGTCCCCTATCAGGAGGACTGAGCAGCGTCCAGCCTGGGGCCTGCCTTCCCTACGAGTCTGCACTTGGCCAGGCCTTGGGGCAGAACCAGGGTCACCCAGGAGCCACGGTCCTGGGAAGGGGGGAGTTTGGGCCTGGCCTTGCATCAATAAACTGGCTGAAGATGCATGAGGAATGCCTGTGGGTTGTCTTTCGAGAAACTGCTGTGCCATCGACTCTACTTGACAAACTGAGCTGGTTTGATTGCTTGTGATCACTTACATCTCTGTCTACACACGTGTAGCTCAACCATGCTTGGGGCTAGCCCTTCAGGTGTCACTCTGTCATGTAACTCTCACAGCGCCCAGGGGGGTGGCCTGAAGGTCTCCAGATTATGCGAGAGAGGAAACCGAGGCAGAGACACCAGGTCACTGCCTGACTTGAGAGCCTACAGCTGTGTAGAGGGGAGACAGATACCATCCCAGGTGGCCATGCCTAGGCTGGGCAGCCAGCTTCACACCAGAGCATGCCCAAGAGTAGTATCCATGGGCAGCAGAAGTGAGAGGCCCATGTGTGAGGAGCCAGGGCCTGGTGTGCTTGGTCTCCCAGGACAAGGCTTGAGGCTGCTGGAAGGGGGCTTTGTGGGAACTTTGAGGGATGGAGGGTGAGTGGGCAGCATGGACAGAGCCTCAGGGACTGTTCTCAATGGTGGGACAGCCTCTGCACAGGTAGTGAGTCCCCAGCCCCCCCCAAAGAATGCAAGTGGACACTGGAGAGCCTCTGCCCTACTAGCTGGGAAGAGCTGGGTTTGGGGACCACTCTTCCCGGTCACCAGCGAGTCCCAGCCTCACGGGTCAGACTTCCACTAGGGCGCTTCGGGGTGACGTACATCAGTGTGGGTCAGAGGCTCAGTCACACACCTGGCACTGCTTCTACCTGTACCCTGTGCTGTCCATGTGGCTGGGCAGCCTCTGCCAGGACCACCCCTCTGTCACATCTCAGCTCGGTGCCATCTTCCTGGACCCACATCCCTTCCCTAGTGCCCCAACCCCAAGCCAACCTACTTTTAAAACATGTTAAAGAAAAAATTATCCAAAAATTAACATTCTTTGGTAAAGGGCATGCAGTAGACTTTATTCAGAACCATCGTGCTAGGCACAGAGACCATGCAATGGGGTCATGCACTGGGGGCAGAGACTGGGCTCCAGCTCTGGTAGGTGGAAAGCAAAGGGCAGGGAGGGTCTGTTGAGGGAAATCGCTGATACTAACTTCAGGGTTAGGGGGTTCTGGCCAAAGGCAGGCAGGATGGTAGACACAACCTGGGCAGATGTTAGGGGAGAACTAAATGGGGCTCTTTTTTTTTTTTTTAAGAGACAGAGTCTCACTCTGTCACCCTCTACGCTTGGTAGAGTGCCATGGCGTCACAGCTCACAGCAACCTCCAGCTCTTGGGCTTAGGTGATTCTCTTGCCTCAGCCTCCCAAGCAGCTGGGACTACAGGCACTGGCCACAACGCCTGGCTATTTTTTTTTTTGTTGTTGTTGTTG
Organism: Galago senegalensis; assembly: GCA_963575145.1. NCBI lineage: Eukaryota > Metazoa > Chordata > Mammalia > Primates > Galagidae > Galago > Galago senegalensis. The sequence continues at coordinate 39,691 of CAUYTI010081944.1, forward strand.
CAGTTTGGCCGGGGCTGGGTTTGAACCCACCACCCTCAGTATATGGGCTGGTGCCTACTCACTGAGTCACAGGCGACCCCCTAAACAGGGCTCTTTGATAAACTGGACTTTACAAAAATGGGCACAGATAGGCTTAGGAGGAGGCTCAGGGGCCTAACTGAGGTGTGGTCAAGCAAAGAATCTTTGACAAAGTCTAGCTCAAGTTCTTCCCTCCCTCCTTCTCTTTTCTTCCTCCCCTCTTTTCTCTTATTCGCATTTTTTTAATCATGGCAAACTATGACATAAAATTGACCACTTAACCATTTTTAGGTGGTAGCATCGAGTACCCTTGCTTCGTTGTGTAACCATCCCCACCATCCATCTCCAGGAAGTCTTCATTTTCCCTAAACTGAAGCCCCCTCCCCTCCAAATGCTAACTCCCAATTCCCCGGCACTCCCCTACCATCTGCCCCTGTGATCTCGACAACTCTAGGGCCTCGTGCAAGTGGAGTCACACGGTGTTGTCTTTTTGTGACAGGTTTATTTTATCTAGCATAGCGTGCTCGAGGCTTGGCTTTGTTAAAGCACGTGACAGATTTCCTTCCTATGGAGGGCTCAGTACTATCCATTGTACGGGAAGACCACATTTTGCCTGTCCGTTCGCCCCTCCACGGCCACTGGGCTTGTTTCACCTGCTGGCCACTGTGAGTCTCGCTGCCACGGACACGCTGTGCTATGTCCCTTCAAGTCTCTGCTTCAGCTCTTCTGAAACTGCGAGATCCACAGGGGGTTTCACGTTTAGCTCCGGAGGTGCCTGGAGCGGCTCCCCGCGGCAGCGGCACCGCCGACACCCACCGGCGAGCGGCATTGCGCGCCTGCACTTCCCGCCGACGCTCCCTGCCGGGCAGACCCTCGCGCGGCCGGGCCGCCGGGTCGCGTGGATTCCGGCCAGCGCGGTCTCCACCCGCATTTCCCCGACCAACTGAGGCTCTTCCCTCGCTCGCCGGCCTCTGTGAGTCCTGCCAGAAGAAACGTCTGCTCAGGCCCCGGCTGGGTTTTTTCCCGAGTTTTCTGCAGTTCTCCCTGGACTCCGGATGCTGACCCCGTACTAGGGACTTTGACGGTATTTCCCGCGTTCCTCGGACGCCGGCCGACAGCGACACCACAGAGTCCGCGGTCCTCCGGCGTCTAGACCTGCCGCGGCCGGCGCACCGGAAGCCGCTCCGCGGCCGGAAGTAGTCTTATAGCGCCGCGGGCCGAGATGAAGCCGGCGGTGGACGAGATGTTTCCCGAAGGCGCCGGGCCCTACGTGGACCTGGACGAAGTAAGGCAGCCGGGGGGCCGGAGGGCCGGAGGGCCGGGCGGGCGGCTTCTGGAATGGGAGCGAGTCGGAGGAGCTGACGGACGGCGGACCCCGGGATGCGCGGCGCACGCCCCTCCGTGCCCATGGACGAAACCTAGGACCCCTCCAGGGATCTGGGGAAGAGCAGCGGCCGTATGGCCCGGGAAGCGTGTAGCGCCGTCCAGTTTCCGCAGCCTGCGGCGCGAGGGGCCGGGCCGCACGTGCCCACGCACATCGAGGGCGAGGGGTCCCGTGCTCCCAGCCCAGGGCCCTGCGAAGTCCAGCCTGGCTGGCTGGGGTGCCGGGTCCCAGGCGTGGCTAAGAGCTGTCAGTGCCCTCCGGCTCCGGGGCTGCCGGGGGCACGCCTGTAGTGGATTAAGTTGAGTTTATTGCTCCTCTGACGGAGGCAACGCACCCCGGGGAAGCATGGTTTCTCCATGAACAGGAGTTAGGAATGACTTGTCACAGTGTGGGAACTGTTTAGCGAGGAAAGTGGGCTTTGCTGTGGGCCAAGTGCTGTCGGGAAGCGCGGTGGTTCTCTCTGATTGGGCCTCTTTAATCCGTCTCAGCTAGAACGAGAGTAGAGCAAGGCTGAAAACTGTTCTTTGTAAGGAAACCCGTCAGCCATCATAGCTATTCGGGGGCGGTTGGGTGTTGGCATTTTTGTGCTTGGCACAGTGACTTTGTTCTTTTCTGTAATTGTGCAGAGTCATGAAGTGGTCTGGTTTTGTTGGCCAGACTCCATCAGGGTCGCAGAGCAACCATGTCTGATGTGTGGGTGTCCTGTGAGATGGTTTAAATTTGTGGGTGAAACACTACACCCTAGTGGGGCGTCTCAGGCCGGGTCCTGGATGTCAAGGCCTCTTTCTCAACACTCAGGGGATACAAAGATGGTCAGATGTAGGCCCTGTCCTTGTGAAGGTTCTGGTGTGGCAGAGAGAGGACAGTGGCAAATATGAAGTGTAATTGAGGAGCAGGAAGGGGAGAACCTGCGGGACTTTGGGAGGCTCAGAAGGCTGGAGGACTTGTTGGTGTTTGCCAAGAACATGGGGGTGAGGAGAAAGGCTGGACATGAGCAGAGACCTGGGGGGTGATGCTGACTGGTGCACCAAGGGAGAGATCATCAAGGGAGTTTGATGTTGGGGAGCTGGCAGTACCAGAGAAAGGGGAGGGAATGGGCAGGGCAGCATCCTGGAGACATGCTGGAGGGGGGGTGCTCTGGGCATCCACTCCTGAAGCACCCCCACCACAGCCAGTCTTCTCTGTCCTGTTTTAAAGTTACTGCCTTGGGTGATGTGGACCCACCAGAGGCCTTCATAGTGGGGAGGGACAGGCTCTGATTTGCTTTGTAGAGTGGTCACTTTGGGAGGTGACCTGTAGGGAGGATTGGGTTTGGTGTGAGAGAGTGTAAAGATGGGAACAGGAACTTGAAGAGGGTCTGAATGAGGCAGATAGAAGTAGGGATGAAGTCACCACAGAATTTGAGTGTGGAATCTGCATGGCTTGCTATGGTGATGGGGACAGGGGATGAGGCTAAGCATCCTGGGTTTTCTCTGGGATTGCAGAGGGCAGCCATGACAAAGAACACAGGCAGTGCTCAGCAAGTGCCCAGTCTCCTTCGAGGACTGGGGATGGTTTGAGCAAGCAGCCTTGGGAACATGAGAGCCAGGGCAGCAGTGGGGACCAGGGTGCTGCCATCAGAGGACTCTGCTCCACTTGTCACTGGGCGACTCTACACTTCATTGAAAATCCTGAGTGCATCAGATTACCCCACTTTGGTTGTGGTGTGGTTTAGAAAGTCCCACGTTGGCAGCTCCCCCTGGCACCTCAGGGTCAGGGAAGGGCAACTTCCCAGGAAACATGGTTTAGTTCTCAGAAGAAAGCAAGGAGGAACCCAGAGCAGAGAAACGGGTCAGCCTGGGTTGGCACACTTGAGGCCCCTGGTGATGTCCAGGAGGGGACTGGGAACCACTTCTTGAAGTCTACAAAAACATAGTGGTGCTTAGGGCAATAGCAGATTTCTTTTTAAAACGTGAGGAGGAATCAAGGGACACATGACCTTGAGAGACCTTAAAAATATTTCCTCCAGGGTCCCCCACCCCCCAACACACACACACACACACACACACACACTATTCCTTTATAACAAAAATTTTGACTTCAACTTGAGCCCTTTTCCCATCACCTGACTTCCTGTTCCTGGACTGTGCAGTGGGCCTGACCCTGTTCTCTCCGAAGCAGCTGACATAACCATGCCTTTCTGTCCTGCAGGCGGGAGGCAGCACCGGGCTCCTAATGGACTTGGCCGCCAATGAAAAGGCAGTTCATGCAGACTTTTTTAATGGTAAGGATGCAGGGTTGGTGATCTGAATGTTTCTTCCACAGGTTAGGGCAGCCAGATGAGTTTGTGACATGAATAATTTGGATCAAAGGACGATAAAGCCCAGTGCCAATGTGCCACTGTCAGAATGCAGCATAGTGGTATGTGTGATGGCAGTGGCCATGAGCACTGGCCATCAGCCCTGCTTCTCAGAAGAAAAGTAGCATGAAATTGCCTGTGTCCTGCATCCCAGTGTCGAACCTGAGCTCTGCTGCAGCATTGGCACCGCCTTCAGCCTGAGGCTGTAGCAGCCCCAGTCCGGCCACCTGTCTGTGCTCTCACCCCGCGCTCTTCAGATGGTGCCTCACCTGCCTTTCCCCACCATGAATCCTATGCCCTCAGTTACCTTTGAAGAGTTACAGCCACTTGGTCCCCTGCCTGCCTCATCCCTGAACTCAGGACATAGGACGTGTTTCCCTCTTACATCCAAGGGCTTTAATGCTGTTTGCCAAGGACATGCCAAATAAACAGTCAAGGCTGACCTTATATAAAACACGTAAAGTCTTTGGATGGGGGAATTTCTGTTGTTCTCTTGCAGTGTTTAAGTTAAGGCTTTCTCCTTTGGTTTATCTTAGCCCTTCCTAAGGGTTCCAAGAAGTAGAAATAGAAGCTGGGCTTCTTACTCGGGTGAGGTGTGTGGTATTTTTCTCCCTTTTCATCCCCCTAGAATCCTTGGGGCCCCGCAGGAGCTTCTGTAGCCACTGGGATGTCATCCTGCCATTCTGGCTTCTGACTTAGCAAAGGCCCCCTGGAATCTGTGTCTTTATCTGCTGATTGTCGGCCAGTCCTGAGGAAGAAGCCAGGCAGCTGAACTGGGTACAGGCTTCCTGGGGGCCACATCCTGCCTGAACTCTTTGTGCAGGGGCGTTGCCATTAGAGAAAACAAACAGAAAATGGGCTCTGCGGTGGCCCTGAAGCTGCTCCTGTGACAGGGCTGTGTGGTCACTGATGCCAGCACAGTGGGGTGCCGTCCTTTGGAGTCCCTTCATCCCCTGCCAGCCCCTGGGTTCAGAGGTGGTGGGCTGTGCCCTTATGCTCGGGTCCGCGTGATTTCTAAGAGCAGCCCTCCAGTTCTGAGGAGAAAGCACCTCTGAGGGGTCCAGGGCCTGACCTGCCAAGTGGGCACCTGGAAATGTGGGCAGCGTAGCTGTGCTTCTTCATAGCACAGCTGGCAGGGCAGGGACACGGGGGAGCGGCACAGCCCCTCTGTGCACCTGCCAGCCATGTCCACAAGGCATACGCTACCCTGGTTGGGTGGTGGCATCACCCATATCCAGGAAGGCGTTTACTGTGAGAACTATGTGGGCTTTGTAGGACATTTGCCAAGTTCTTTTGCTGATCAGATGGGTGGGTTTGATGAACTGTTACACCCTGGACAGTGGGGTTTTAACCACCAGCAAACCTTTTATCTCACTGTGTTCTACAAAATAGCAGTGAGTCTAGGCAAGTCAGCCAGCAGGGACACTGTCATGATGAGCCCTGACATGGGTGGCTGGGACTGTCTCTAGGGACACTTTGCAAGAGAAGATTTTCTGGAGATGACATCAGGGCAGAGGCTCGAAGGGTGTGAGGGGTCATCCAGGGACAGGGACTGGCTGTGCCCAGAGCACAGCCTCATGCAGTGGTCAGGAGTGGGGTGGGTGTGGAGCTCTTCAGTGTGGCTGGGACAGCTGGGACCCTCTGCAGTGGCCACAGGTGCATTGGGGTCATGGCCTCCTGCCCCCTCACTCTGCCTAGCCATGGAGTAGTTGAGTGTCTTCTAGTTCATGATCATACTTTACATTTTCAATGCACACTAGTGGGTTTTAGATTTTGTTGTCTCCCACTGAGAAGAAAATACTTGACCATGGTAGGGAGTTTGGAAAATATATGAAAGTAAACAGAGGGACCGTACGGCCACAGCTGTGCCCAAAGTGATGTGCTGTGTGTCTGCTGTATTTCTTGCAGCAGGAACAGGGCTGAGCTTGTGTTTCTTAAGCCTGAGTGGCCTTCAGTCTCTTTATGGGGAGCAATTCTCATGGGACCCAGTCCTCCTGCCTTTCTCCAGCCCGCTGCGGTTTTTGCTCTCTGCCCCACCAGGACCCAGCGTGTGCTTTCTGCCCTCCTATGCCGTCCTAAGCAATGGCAGCAGTACCCTGGCCTCAGGGTGCACATGCGCAGTTGTGGACACTGATGTGTCCAGAGTGCACAGCCCTGGCTGTGAGCTGGCTGTCCACATGCTACAGACCACCCCTACATGTATTTTCTTACGATTGCCTTCTAAATAAAAACAAGGTTAAAAGTACACTCCAAACAGTGCTTTCCCCCTTGGACTAACCATATCTGTGAGCCCTGGTGGATAAAACAGTCTGTCATGGGAAATGTCTTTTACTTAATTATATTGTCTATTGTTTTCCTGTATATCTTGAACCTCTCTGGAATTAATTTTGAAGTGATATCTTCAGCTGCTTCCCTGGCATGCCCCAGTAACACGTGGCTTTGATTATTTACCTAGATTTTGAAGATCTCTTTGATGACGATGATATCCAGTGAGGTGCTGTCCAGCTGCTGGCACGGCCACACCTCTGCCACAGAGCAGCACAGTGGATACTCTCAAAGGACAGTCTCAAATGGCTGCAGAGAACTTGTGGACATCACTTGGAATCGGGCTGGGTAACCAAGAGAGAGAAGAGCGGTCTTAACCACGTCCATGATGCTGTTAACCTCTAAATATGACTGGCTTTTGTCCTTTAATTAAAGAAAGCTGTATCGTGATGTACAGAGTAGTTTTAATTCTTCTATTTCTGAGTGACTCAAGTCTAGAAAATGACATAAAGGCTATGTTAACCAATTTTCATGAAAATATTTCAAATTGTATATGAAAACATCACATTACCCCATGATTGCATTAATATACACAGCTATCATTTAATAAAGAAAAAAAACAGTCCCTAAAGTCTGTGTGCACACCTGAGGAATCGGGCTGGGTAACCAAGAGAGAGAAGAGCGGTCTTAACCATGTCCATGATGCTGTTAACCTCTAAATATGACTGGCTTTTGTCCTTCAATTAAAGAAAGCTGTATCGTGATGTACAGAGTAGTTTTAATTCTTCTATTTCTGAGTGACTCTTAATAGTCCCTAAAGTCTAGAAAATGACATAAAGGCTATGTTAACCAATTTTCATGAAAATATTTCAAATTGTATATGAAAACACCACATGTACCCCATGATTGTATTAATATACACAGCTATCATTTAATAAAGAAAAGAAAACAGTCCCTAAAGTCTGTGTGCACACATGAGAGAGCCATGTTTGTCAGCCCAGTGGTCTGCACATGTGCGTGTCAGCACGGCCACAAACCCCAGTGGTCTGCACACGTGCGTGTCAGCACGGCCACAAACCCCAGTGGTCTGCACATGTGTGTCAGCACGGCCACAGACCCCAGTGGTCTGCACACGTGTGTGTCAGCACGGCCACAAACCCCAGTGGTCTGCACACGTGCGTGTCAGCACGCCAAGCCCTGTCCATGGGCAGTGCTGGGTAGCTGCCATTTCAGGTGGCGTGTGAGTTAGAGCAGTGGGCAATACAGCCGAGCCCTGAGGACTTTGTGGTGAGGCCTCACCTTGCCCTGTGTGGGCAGGTGGGCATTGCCCTTTCAACTGTAGCCTCGTGTCTACTCGGCCACTGGCACCCACCCAGACCTAAGGAACCAGGATGACAGGATGATGATTTTGCGATGGCTTCCACATGAGAGAGGTGTGCTTGTTCATTTCAGAGGAGACTGTAACGTCTGTGGCGGAAAGCTTTGTTTACTTTTCAGATTTCTTATTGATTTGCCTGATTAATAATGGCTGAAAAAAATTAAAATTTCCATTTCATATTCCCCACAAGAGAAGGATGTTTTTCACAGCAAGAAATGCCCAGGCCCCACTGCTCCTGCAGTCCCCATCCTCAGCAGACAGGTGGGGACTGCTACCTCCACCCAGAGAGCTCTCACAGAGGTGTCAACTGGATGTGTTTCCAGGAGATACATTGGCAGGTGATATTTTATTAAGAGCAATGTCAGTTCTGCCTCATTTTCTTGGGAGTGCTGTGCGATTTTCTGACCTGATACTTCTTTATTTTTTTGAGATAGTCGCCATGTTGCCTTTGGTAGAGTGCTGTGACATCACTGCTCACAGCAACCTCAAACTCTTGGGTTTAAGTGATTCTCTTGCCCAAGCCTCCCAAGTAGCTGGAACCACAGGTGCCCACCACAACACCCAGATATTTTGTTGTTGTTGTTGTTTGGCAGGCCTGGCCAAGTTTGAACCCACCAGCCCTGGTGCTTACGGCTGCCCTAACCACTGTGCTGCAGGTGCTGAGCCCCACCTGATAACTTTGGCAGTGCTCCTCTCCTTTGCTAGTGCTCAGCAGCCAATGGCCACTGAGACCAGCCAGCCATCCAGCTTGGCTTCCTGAGCTGCCATGAGGGCAGGTGCAGCTCAGTGACTGGGAGAGGACAGAGCAGGGTGAACGCTGACTGTTGTGTTCAAGCTCTGCATGGGGCTGGCAGTCAAGACTGTGGTTCTGTGTCTGATATGTGCCTCAGGTCTGTGCGCCAGAATAGCAGGATTCCAGCAGCAAAGGGTGAGGTCTGTGCCCTCAAGGGCAGGGTTTCTCGCTCAACTTCACTGTGGTTCATTCCCTGGAGGAGATTCTACTAAGTGGATTCCTTAGAATTAACATACAGGGTTCTGTGGGAAACAGCCAGGTACTTGGTGAACCCTTTACTGACCAAGTGGTTACTCTGCACGTAGCCAGCAGCCGAGGACTGCAGTAGCCTAGTGGCAACAGGCTCACCCCAGGTGCCACACTGGGTCCTGCAAATCAGTCTTCTCTTCAGCTTCCCTTGCCTGAGTGAGCCAGTATGTCAGCCTCCAAGTCACCTTCTAGGTCTCAGGTTTCTGGTCTCCAGCAGGAAGGACGCGTAGGGCAACATGGTGGCACAGTGGGCCTGGAGAGGGCTGTGGGTCCCTTCCAGACAGATGCCTGTGCACCTCAGAGGCCTCCCTGCTGGTGCTGGGATCGCAGACTCATCCTGGCAGCCTGTGCACATCCAGGTGTGTGTGTGAGTGGCGTCCTCTGCACATCTGCGGGCCCGTGTGAGCCCCGTGATGCCTCCCTCTGCTGCCCAGTCGGTGCAGCTTCCTCAATGCCATCAGGCCAAGAGATAGAGTCTCCACCTTTTTTCTCCATGATCTCCCTGGGACAAAGCCACCACCTTTAGGCCATCAGGAGGACAGTAACTGTGGGTGGCTGTCAGATCCAGGCTGACTCCCTGGGCAGACCTCTAGCCATTGTGAGTAATATGTCTTTACTTACCCCGACAAAGAGACATCAACTGAAAAGAATGATGAGGCTGGTGATCTGGAAAAGGAGAACTTCATTCCTCATCCAGGGTTTACGGCCTGCAGCGGCCATTCTGGCTCCCGGCCACAAGGCAGGAGCATGTGCCTCAAGGGCACAATGATGGGAACAGTATTTCAAATTGAGTGCGGTGGCTAAATGTGCACACAGCAGAGCCTCCATATCTATCTGACCACTTCCCCTCACTGACCACCACTCAGAGTGCTGTGACATCACTGCTCACAGCAACCTCAAACTCTTGGGCTTAAGCGATTCTCTTGCCCAAGCCTCCTAAGTAGCTGGAACCACAGGTGCCCACCACAACACCCAGCTACTTTGTTGTTGTTGTTGTTGTAGTTGTTGTTTGGCAGGCCTGGCCTGATCACCCCTCAGATTGACCTAACTTTCACTGACTGGACATGACCACGTGTATATGTCAGCACAGTAGTAATCCTAGTTCTTCAATGGTGACCATCTCCACATGGTGGCCAGCTTGTTACATCCACTGGGTGTCACCTTACAGGGAGGCTCTACTGTATCTTACAAACTGAGAGGAGTCGAGAATACTTATGAAAAGAGAACTCCGCACCTGTGTAGGGGCTGCCCATCCCTCTAGGGGGTCCATGCTTAAAAATGGACGCTCCCATGTCAGATAGGTGAACAGGGCATGAAGCCCTCTCTGCAGGTGTCCATAGTGTTAAAGTCTCATGTGATTCACTAAGAAAGTCTTGAGTGGTCCACTGTTTCACTTCCAATAACACAGTTGACAGCATCCTTTTTTTTTCTGAGACAATGTCTCACTCTGTGCCCTGAGCAGAGTACAGTGAGGTCATAGCTCACAGCAACCTTAAACTCCTGGGCTCAAGAGATCCTCTTGCTTTAGCCTCCCGAGTACCTGGGAGCACAGGTGCCTCCACAATGACTGACTAATTTTTCAATTTTTAGTAGAGACAGAGTCTCACTCTTGCTCAGGCTGGTCTTGACCTCCTGAACTCAAGCCCTCCCATCTTAGCCTCCCAGAGTGCTGGGATTACAGGTGGGAGCCACAGTGCCTGGCTGACAGCGTCCTTCTGATTTGCCTGTGCAGGTTTCAACTGCTCGGCTCACAGGTCTCGCTGAGAGGGCTCCATTTGCTTCTGTCCACACATTTTACATTTCTTGATTTGTGCATATTTCAAAACTTTCATAATGACCCGTACATCAGGAAAGAATGCTGGTCTGGCCCTTAGTATGAAAAGCCTAATGACCATTAGCAGGAGTGTCTGACCTCCCATCAGGAAGAACTCAGTTTTAAGCTTTCTCTGGGGTCCTCCAGACTGTCAGGGCATCACTCGGGGGTGCTTAGGACTTTATGTTTAGTTCACAGATATGTATTTTCTCTTTTTTTATACCTGCCACATTTCTAGAGTCTGCTTTGGAAACAGTTATGTCTCTGGTGACCTCAGGTTCGGCTGCCAGCCAAGCTGTCAAACCTCAGAGACCCAAGCAAGTCTGGCGGTGCCTCTGCCACTTGGGGATGGTCAGCTGGTGTGGGTGAGGAGGGGAGGCCCCCAGGGCTTGGAGAAGCCTCTCCCATAAGAAAAGAAGGAAGCTTTGTGCATTAACTTCCCTGGAAGTGAAAGGAGTTTGTTGGAAGCTTTACAAGGAGTGGCTCAGGGCCCAGGGATGCCTGGACCTAACCACCTCCTGCCTGCTTGCTCTGCCAGCTGGCCTCTTCAGCCCAGATCGTCTTTCTCCAAAGCAGAAAACACGGTTCTGGCAGTTTCTACACCACCCTCGGGGCTGTGTGTGCCACAGGCACGTGGGGAGGCTCTGCCCTGCCTTCCACGCAGCAGCCCCCCTGCACCCTCAGAGTGTGGAAGGGCTTATCCTGCAGGGGTAGGGGTGCTGTGGAGGACCACCACACGGTGGCTGTGGTGACTTACATAGAGAGTGTTTCCTGCTAACGTTAAGTGTTTTGAGGGGTCCTTGAAACTTGAAGTGGAAGTACTGATGACAGGGAGCCCTCCCTGAACGGTGTGAAGCCCAAGGGGTGGGAATGTGGGGGTTTGGTTCAGGAGCCTTTTGGTTGGGAATGTGGGGTTTGGTTCAGGAGCCTTTTGGTTGGGAAGTAATTGAAGATGAAAGTTGCTCTGATACTTCAAGGACTTTGGAAGGAAGTGGCTCCTTCCCTGCCCTCTGGCTTCTGCTCCCTTCTGGGAAGAGGCAGCCTTTGTGCCTGCCATTGTGCTAGGAGGAGGCTAGAGCCCTTCCTCAGGCACCAGGAAACTTCCCAGTTAGGAGGTGAGCCTCTGAGTCCTTAGACTGACACGGGAAACAGAGACACAGGTGCTCTTAAAATCAGCCACATTTTTAGAAAAGGGACAGTACTGACTTTAGAACTTTCACTGCTGTGATTACTGCTGGGAGCCACCATGAGCAAAGCTGAGGAAAGGCTGCTCCAATGAAAAGCCCCTTTGTCCCTCAAGAGGCCAAAGCTGGGCCTTCAGGGGCTGGGCCTCTGTTGCGGGGACAGGACCAGTGTCAGGGTTCAGGCCTCCCCATGGACAGGCTCATGAACCTTGAGACAGGCCAGACTGTATCTTCCCAGCATCTAGCTCAGGTCAGTCCCACAGGGTCACAGTCATCCCTGGATCATCTTGGCCACAGCATGTGACAAAAAGAACATGAGCCCCAGAGTGCTGCTCCTAAAGTGACTTTAATGGCATTTCATGGTTACTGGGCAACTTTGGGACACTGGGTGGCCTGTGTCAGAGATGACCATGCCCTTGAGGTGCAGCCACAGGAAAGCCAGGGACAGCCTGGCCCCTCTGTCCCAGCATCAGGCAGAGTGTCCAACACACAGCAGGTGCTTGGTGTCTGTGGTGTGTAAACAGCAGTGTGTCTAATGTCCAGGGTCCTTCTGGAGAGGACAGAAAGCTGCCCAGTGAGGTGCTGTGCCTGCATTCTGGCTCCCCCAGGGCTCTGTGTCCTCACGTGGTGGGAGGCCAGGGGTCTCACAGGCCCCTTTCTAAGGCACAAGTCCCCTTTGGGAGGGCTCTGACCCCATGATCTGGTCCACCTTGAACCATCAGCTATGGGGTTTGCATTCCAGATGAGTATTGGGGGAGACCAACATTCAGACAGTAGTACCTTGGCTTTGGAAAGTGTGTGTACATAGTCCAATGCCAGGCAGCCTCCACACCACCCAGCGGGGGGTGGGGGACATCAGTGTTGCACATCCCCGTCAGGAAGGTGCATGTGTGAGTGGGCAACGGGCTCTGCTGAAGCATGATTGCCCACGTAGCCTGAAGTTATCCTGTGCATGAGCCCATAAAGGGAGCCAGGATGACACCTCCTGTGGGGCAGCCGGGACACCAGTGGGCTGACACGGACACTCAGAGCAGCAGCCTCACAGGCGTCAGGGCTGCATGGGCACAAGCCGTCTGCACATGGTGGGTCACAAGAACTTTCTGCTCTTTCTCAAGTCCCTACACCTTGCAGAAACACCTGTCTTCTCACTGGGCAGAGTGATTTGTCCCAGGTCCCTCAGAATTCCAGAGGCAGACAGGGTCTGGAGCCCGTCCTAGTGTCGAGAGCTTCATGCTCTTTCCTCAGAAATCTAAACACACCGGAGACGAGGGCAAACTAGGGAAGGAGTACTGAAAACCCAGGTCACGGGCGAAAGTTCACGCTCACCAGGTGAAGGACATTTCTGCAAAATGGAGGGACAAGGCACCACACTGGAAAACTAGGGGACAGGACGCCAAAGAAGACACTTTACAAATCTGTCCAAACGGCCAGTAAATATTTAAAGGTACTTGATGAAATGTCAATTAAGGTAACAAGATGCCACTCTGCACTCCCAAATGGCAAACATTTTAAGAATGATGGAACACCACCCACAGCTGAAGGGCCTGAGAGAGCCATGATAACTCTGCAGATCAGCACATCACGGCACACAGCACCGGCACATACAGTCAGGTGTCACCAATATCGGAGGGCACCTGCACTGACCTGCCACACACCCGTCGGTGCTCCTAGCCCAATGCTCCTGCTACAGACTGTATTGAGTACTTAAGTGATTGTAACACAGTGAGTATTTGTGTCTAAACATATATGGTCATAGAAAGGGTGGAGCAAAAATAAGACATTATAATCCCAGGGGGCCACCGTGATATATGTGATGTTTTGCTGACCTGAATGTTGCCATTCAGTGCACGGCAGCAACAGCAAACACAACAGATCAGAAGGGGGAATCGGGTAGCAGGGACCTCACACCCCACTGAGGAGCAGACTGTAGAGACAGACACAGTGAGGGAGGAACAGACTCCAGCAACACTACAGGTGCACCGAGCAGCCCCTTCCCGCTGCACAATGCACGGTCCACGTGTACCCCCAAACTTAGCACCCCACACTCAGGTGTGTCTGAGAGCAATGTGACGGCAGTGCTGACAGCTGAAGATGGGCTGGCACTTTGCCCAACACTCTGAAAATGTTTCTGCATCATTTTTTCATAACAACAAAAAATAATGGAAACAAAATGAGCTGAGATGGGTCAGTCTCCTTGTCACCCTGGAGAATAAGGCCACGGGGTCCTGAGATGGGTCGGTCTCCTTGTCACCATGGAGAGTAAGGCCACGGGGTCCTGAGATGGGTCAGACCCCTTGTGACCCTGGAGAATAAGGCCAGGGGGTCCTAAGATTGGTTGGTCTCCTTGTCACCCTGGAGAGTAAGGCCACGGGGTCTTGGAGATGGGCTGGTATCCTTGTCACTTTGGAGCAGGGGTCCTCATACTTTTTAAACAGGAAGCCAGTTTGCTGTCCCTCAGACCGTTCGAGGGCCAGACTGCAGGCCCTGGGAAGAGTCAGCTGCTAAGCAGGACAAGCAGAAGCAGCAAAAACACCTGGCAGGCCAGATAAATGTCCTAGGTGGGCTGCATGTGGCCCACAGACCATAGTTTGAGGACACCTGCTCTGGAGAGTAAGGCCACAGGGTCTCCTTGTCACCCTGGAGAGTAAAGCCACAGGGTCCTGGAGATAGGCTGGTCCTCTTGTCAGTGCTTCTGCGCAGCTGGGAATTCACCTACATCCTGGCAATATAGAGATGAATTTATACAATTTCAGAGTTGTTGTGGGTCGGTAGACTGAGATTTCCTACAGGGCAGCAAGCCAAGATGATTTGTTCCAACTAGCAGTCCTCGGGTGGTGTTTTTGTTTGTTATTTTTTGTGGCTATTTCAATTTTAAAATTCATTTTTCTGAGACCTAATTTGCCCTGTCCCTTGGAAGGCTCATCTCTGCGTCCCCAACTGTGCCCACTGCAGTTGAGTAAATGTTGAAAGAACTTCTGAGGCGGGGAAACCGCCAACCCCCCCATGAAAATAACATTTGGAGCATTTAGTTGTATTTTTTATTAATATTTATTTAGTGTCTTGCTGGTGACTGTAACAATCCCCAAAGACACCATTCACGGAAGGCCAGCATGGAGTCTGGCACCTCTATCCTGTCACTCAGTCCTCAGGACACCCCCAGGAAGGGAATGAGACGCTCACTTTGCAGATACACTGACTGAAGCCCCAGCGCTGGCTGCCACCTCGGCCTGCTGCCTCCCTGTGCACAGGGCCCCATGGCCCGTAGTCCTGACCTCTTCTTTTCAGGAGAGGCCACACAGCCAGGCCCTGCTCGCCTGGGTGCCCCAGGCTCCTGACACCGGCCTGTGCTGATAATGTGACTGAGCCAGGACAGAGGTGGCCCTGGGGGTCCCAGTGACAGTCACCCAGGGGTCCAGGTTCTGGTGGGAGGGGGAGGGGAAGGGACAGGCTCATGCCCCTCCTCCTCAGCACTTTGTCTTGCCAGTTGGTGGCAGATTGAGGCCCCTGCACTTGGGGTCACCCTGTGGGGAAAAGTCTCTGTGCCTGGCCGCTCTGAGACTCGGGGCCTCCAGGAGCTGATCATGGGGGACTCTGGGCCTCTGCTGGTCTCCTGGCCCTGACTCCCCCGCCCGGACGCCGCAGTCTAGAGGACAATCTTTGCATGATCCACAGCCGTCCACGTAGAGGTGGCAGGAACTGCACAACCTCAGGGACTCCTGAAGAGACTGACCACTGACACCTGGGAGGGACACACAAGGTGAGTGGCAGACGGGACCTCCCACGCCAGAGGCCTTCCTCTGCCTGCTTCCCAGCTCAGTGTCCTCTGGGGCACCCCGTGATGAGGCGGCAGCACCTGGCCCCCTGCCAGGACCCCGCGCCCAGGCCGCCCCCCAAGTCGTCTCTCCCGCGGGGCCAAAACGCGGAGACGCCCGGAGATGTCTCCGTTCTCCTTTTGCTGTTGCCGTCGTCAGCATGTCTTAAAAGGTTTTATAGAAACATTTCAAACAAATACATGCTTGGAAAAACTCAAGAAAACGAAGGAGTGATCAGATAAAAAAGGAAATACTCTTCTTAGCCCCGATGGGTAGATTCCCAAACTTACCACGGGGTGTGCCCCACCCCACCCACGGCCACCCGGCGCGTCTGAATCCGGGACTTTGACCTTAGTGTCCTCCCGCCAAGAGAATTGTTAGTTCTGCATTTGGAATATTCACTGTACGGTGTGTCGCTGGTGACTTCTCAGTGGGTGCTGGAGTCTGAGAGTCTTCGCGGAGCTCCCCAGGGGTGCAGGTCCGCCCCACTGTGCCCTGCTGCGTCCAGCTCCCGCCGCTCACGCCCCGCTGTGTCCCTCTGTTGTCCCACTCGCGCCCCGCTGTGTCTGGCTGTGTCCTGCTCGCACCCCACTGTGTCCAGCTGTGTCCTGCTCATGCCTCTCACGCCCCACTGTGTCCCGCTCGCGCCCCTCTGTGTCCCTCTGGTGTCCCGCTCATGCCCCTCTGGTGTCCCGCTCTCGCGCCCCGCTGTGCCTGGCTGTGTCCCGCTCGCACCCCACTGTGTCCTGCGGTGTCCGCTGTGTCCCGGCGGCTCCCTGCCCCACCCTGGGGTAATCACCGCACCTGTCTCGCTGCTCACTGTCAGTCTGCTCAGATTTTCTGCTGCTTCGTGACTCGGTCTTTGTAAGCTGTTTATTTCTTGGCATTTATCCCTTTCTTACAGGTTTTCCGATTCATTGCCGTCTAATTGTTCACAATTGTCTAAGATACTTGGTATTTCTGTGGTATTTGCTGTGATGTCTCCTCTTCATTTTTTATTTTATTTATTTGCATATTCTTTTTTCTTAATCTAGCTGGAAGTTTGTCAATTTTATCTATCTTTCCAAGTGGCCCCTTTATTAAAAGGATTCATTCTGGGTGGCGCCTGCGGCTCAAAGGAGTAGAGCACTGGCCCCATATGCCGGAGGTGGTGGGTTCAAACTGTACCCTGGCCCCCAAAATGGGGGGATTCATTGTGTGAAATGTGGGTTCTGTCAAAGGCCACACTCGGGATCCAAAAGGCCACACATGGCTGGAGGCTGCAGTTTCCCCAACCTTAGCATAGCCATCGACGCCCCCCCTTAGAACTGCTTTTGCTGTACCCTTTAGTTTTGACTTCCTGTGCTTCCATTTTTATTAGTCTTAAGGCATTTAATTTTTTTTCTTTGTTTTCTTCTTTGACTCAATAGAATATTACTTAATTTCTGCCTATTTGTGAATCTTCAAGTTTTCCTCCTGTTATTCATTTCCAATCCGTACCACAGCTGTCAGAAAAGATACTGGATAAGATTCAATATCCTTAAATTTGTTACAATCTATTTTTTGGCCTAACATTTGGCATCCTGGAAGATGTTCCAAGTGCTCTTGCATGGATGTTCTGCTGCATCTGCATCCCATGGTCTGAGATGTGCACAAGTCCAGAACTTCCTTCCTTCCTTTCTGCGTGATCTACCAGAGATGAGATCCAACAGGCCTTGTTCAGTAAAGACTCATAGGCCCCAAACCAAGGTCTCTGATAAAATCAGAGATGCCAGAGAGACCACCCCAAACCTGTGGGAGCTCAGATAGAGAAAAAAATGACCTCAAGTTACCCTCCTGCTTCTTATACCTTGCTTATAACACAGTAGCATAGTTGTGATATACTAGCATATTTGTAATACATTAGCATGCTTGTAATACCCTAGTATACTTAGAATACACTAGCATACTTGTAATACACTAGTATACTTACAATACACTAGAATGCTTGTAATAACCTAGCATACTGAAGATGGCGAACTGCAGCCAGCTTTTTACAGAAGCTCCCGTCCAGAAGGAGGCTGAAAGGACAGAAGCTTAGCAAATTAGCTGATGGTTTGGAGCAGAGGCAAGAGAGAAGATTGAAGAGCGTACTTCAACCTTGCTGAG